>JADBJO010002507.1:122732-157732 GCA_016801955.1 Conus betulinus
GGCTCTGCCCAAGAAGACATAAACTGCTACATTATTGCCAGAATTTGCTTTTTGATGTCTCTGTGTGTATGTATGCGTGCGTGCGTGCGTGCGTGCGTGAGTGTGTGTGTTTTGCTGTCCCATCGTCTGTGCCCCCTCAGTGGCAGTGCATCCAGACTGCTCATTCCAACACCCCATCCACAGCTACAGCCCGGTCAGTCCCGCCGCAGCACGAGTACCTCCAGTTCACAGGGAGTAGTCAATATCAAGTCGTCAAGTGGCAACCCACCGGAGAGATACTGCACTGCTGCCGAGTAACTTTGGTGATGTTCAGTTGTGCCAGTTCTGATTCAACATACGCACGACACCGCCTACTAAGCCCCCTATTGACGACAATAATTGCTTAGTCACGGAACCAGCGGGTGTAAGCTCTCCTTTAGAGAGCGCCACCACGTCCATCCAGCGACAGCCCCCATGGACTCACTGATAGCAGTGGCACCGACGGAAACAAACCAAGGCCAAAGACGTGGAGAGGACATCGAAGCTGAGGTCACCATGACAGCAGGGCGTGAAGGGTCACATAATTTGACACCTTTTTTATGCTGATCAATGTGAATGAGGATGATGAAAATGATGCTATGGTTTTCCATTCTGGTCTGAGACTGCATGACAGGGCTGTAATCTACATTTCCTTTCATAATATATACCGGCATCAACCATGCCCGAGAGATACAGACACCTGCAGTGTTGGTCAGGAAAATTTGAGCAACACTCTTTGAGACGCATCCATTAAGTGGATGAAACTCGAGTGTGTGGCCCCAGTCTTCCCAACTGAGCCCGTAGCAAACTCATCTCTGGGTAAGAGCTGGTAGGGGAAGAAAAACTCCCACATACCAGAAATAGTTCTTCAGGGTCACATGACTGCCTGCGGACGCACAGAGCTGATCGTTCTTCGCGCCACAGTAATCCCCAAGTCTGCCACAGACAGCTCTCCGTCACAGCAGGAAAAAGAGTACGGAGGGTTTTAGGGTGGTGTGGGGGAGATGGGGTGGGGGAAATGGGGGGTGAGGGAGATGGGGGGAAGGGTGGACCAAAAGATAAGGTGAACAGGAGCCGAGTAGGAGGGGATTTTGGAGGGGGAGGGGGGGGGGGGGGGGGGGGTGGGGGGAATGAAGGGAATGGACGTGAGTGGCTGTTCCAAAATTGGGTCCACATCTGAATCCAACGAGGCAGACAATTCTTGTTTGCTCGCCTGCTTTTCAGTCTGAATATTGACTGATGGCGACAGTTATGGCCCTTGGTGCCTCGTGTGTGTTCGTCCCGATGGAGCCAGAGAGACAGCAAGGCGGAGAAAAAGAAAAAAAAAAAAAAAAAACATATTGACAGCCGTTGTTTTATTCCCTCCACCAAATGCGCAGTCTTCCGCACAAAAAGAGCCAGGGAAAAGACACTTTGTTTTGAAGAGATTTCCCAGTGCCAGCATCCCGCCGACACATGACGCTGTTGTGCAATGCCCGCTGGTAGGTTTGGTCAGCAGTGACAAGACAAGAAGAGAAGAAGAAGAAGAAGAAGAAGTTCGGTAGTGTTAGTGAAACGCAGGGTGACGACTTTCTTTTCCTCAGCCTCTATTTTGTACGAGGACAATGTCCTTTCTTCCAGCGCAGCATTGAGTGTCGCTTCTTAAAAAAAAGAAGGAAGCCTTCAACAGGCTTGCTGGACAGTACAAAGTAGAAATTTACAGAAGCGGCCGAAGTACGTCTTGCATGGAGCCAGATAAGGGAAACCACTCAACAGAGAGAGAGAGAGAGAGAGAGAGAGAGAGAGAGAGAGAGAGAGAGAGAGAGAGAGAGAGAGCAGAGAGACAGAGAGGGACAGGCAGACAGAGAAGAGAGAGAGGGACAGGGAGAGAGAGAGAGAGAGAGAGAGAGAGAGAGAGGGGGGGGGGGGGGGGGGCAGGTGGTTAATGCCTCACTTGAAAGGATCGTTAGAAAACTATTTTGCAGAAGCTGTTGTAAATGTAACTGTTCTCTAACGTACAATGAAGTCGTTTCTCTCATCTTCAAAAACGCCTTTCAATGTATGAAACACTAAATCCTGAGCCACACCTTTGTTGACAATAATAGCCTTAGGAAGAAGAAGAGATATATGGCTGATTGTAGTATTTCTTTGAAATCATTAGCATACGCAAATTACTGAGACAGGGCCCGAGTAAAACTAAACTGAACATCTTCAGCTGATTCTTTACGAACGGGCCACAGCAGTGTTAATTGCTGTGCACATTTTTTTTACAGCCCTGAGCAGTTTCAATTCCTTTAAGGTGTCACTGCGTGTGGGCGGAGTCCATATACGCTACACTACACGTGCTAAGCCGTGAGATCACAAGATGCCGGGATTATGGGAGAAATAGATAATTAAATGAATAAAAACAAAGTAAACAAATGAATAAATGAATAGGCACAGATTTAGAAAGACTTAGCAGATTCCTGACTTCTACGCTAAGCAGGCTGGTAGTGCCCAGCTAACTTGTTCTTCGCCATGTCTAGAGATGTATGTGTGTGTGTGTGTGTGTGTGTGTGTGTGTGTGTGTGTGTGTGTGTGTGTGTGTGTGTGTGTGTGTGTGTGTGCGCGCGCGCGCGCGCGCGTGCGCGTTAGAATACAGCAATGTGGAGTATGGTCGTGTGTGCAGAAGCTTGATCCAATGTTTCATGGAGATGTTACTGCTCTTTCATGCAGGTTTTATCTCTACGCTGCTGATGTTGTCTTTGTCGCTCTCCAGAGGATTTCTGGTTTGGCATTGCTAATGATGAATCACAAGACAATGAACCATTGCACAGTTTCTATCTTCTGTCCAAGGACAGCTATATCAGTATCTTCTATCCAAGGACAGCTATATCAGTATCTTCTGTCCAAGGACAGCTATATCAGTATCTTCTATCCAAGGACTGTTATATCAGTATCGGCTAATGATGAACCACAGGACAATGAACTACTGCACAGTTGCTATCTTCTGTCCAAGGACTGTTATATCCATGGTCGATGAACCATTGCACAGTTTCTATCTTCTGTCCAAGGACAGCTATATCAGTATGTTCTGTCCGAGGACAGCTATATCACTATCTTCTGTCCGAGGTCAGCTATATCACTATCTTCTAACCAAGGACAGCTATAAAATTATCTTCTGTCCGAGGACAGCTATATCAGTATCTTCTGTCCAAGGACAGCTATAAAATTATCTTCTGTGTCCGAGGACAGCTATATCAGTATCTTCTGTCCACGGACAGTATCGACGGTCGGATTGAGACTGGCCATTACCTTGGTGTCCTCGGCTCTGGTTTAATACCATGTTTTCGGTATGTCGTCTGTCATCTCTTAACCAACTTTGCGATTCTTATACACTGACTATCAAGCCATGTATTTCTTCTGGAAATCGAAGGTTCGTGATGGTTCTTTCTCTAATGCTGTCAATACTGACATGATCAACGAATGCATGTCATGATGCGTTCTAGGTGGGCCTATATGTTACGAAGTATGGGAGACAGAGTGCAGCACAGATGAACTCAAGTGTGGTAAGGCATCACTCTCCAATAATATCCTGTATCTTCTTCTTCTTCTTCGTTCACTCAGACAGGAACCCCAGAGGCACTGACGAAGGCTGCTGTATGGCGGAGGCCTTCCAGTGATTCATAAAGCTTTACCTTTATCGGTGTGTTGGCAGGCCAGGTCTCTGCCCTTAGATTTTCCTGTCTGGAACAGTCCTGCAGGAAGTGTTCTACTGTCATTGGGCATTCGACTGTGAAAAAAAAAAAAAAAAAAAAAAAAAAAAAAAGACGATTTTTCACAATAATCTATATTCAACAGCGCCAGGTTTGCCATTTCCGGTAACTTGCATCATGAGTTCGTTTATGAAAATAAATAAATAAATAAATAAATAAAATCGGGGGTGCACACGTCACCTTACTTAACACCATAGGGGTGCTAGATATCATCAGTTTAAATGAGAGCGCATCTTGACTTACAGATATTGTACATGATTGTAAAAACTATGGACAGCATTACCCTTTTGTACATTGTTAACTTGAATTGACCATAAAATATTCTTTTGTTCATGTTGAAAGCTTTCTCAAAATTAATGAATGCATCATAAATTTTCCGGTAACAAAATATAGATCTAGTTCATTATAAAGGTAACGGGATATAAACAAATAACCAGATGGTGAGTAGTTAACTACAATAATCAACAATATTTACAACGGCTGTTGGGCCGCTGAAATTTCCTGACTTGACTGAATATACACCATTAAGTGCGATTGAAGAAGTCTTATATAAAAGCTCTCCACAAGGTCAAGGCTTTCATGTACACTAAACTTAGAATACGACCGTGATCAAATCATGCAAGACTTGTATACACAGCTACCATTTTCGTTGTGTCTTTGTAACGATAAAAAAAAAAAAAAAATAGTGTAATCTACATCTCTGTTTTAATGAAGCTCAAACTCCACTAAAACACCAGCCGTGTTAAAGAAAAATCTGTAAACACCAGCCGTGTTAAAGAAAAATCTGTCATGCAGATTCACAGAAAAAATAACGCAGTCAGCAAACACACGTTACTGGATTGTCTGCAGTAACGTTTCGGGACAGTAAGGTTTCAGGAAAAACAAAACCAAACAAAACAAAAACAAAAACAAAACAAAACAAAAAAAAACCCGAACAAATAGAGGTTAAGAAATGTTGGCTTTCAATATCAGCTCTCCTTAAGGCCCGCACTTTGCTCTGTCTGTCTGTCTGTCTGTCTCTCTCTCTCTCCTCTCTCTCTCTCTCTCTCTCTCTCTCTCTCTCTCTCTCTCTCTCTCTCTCTCTCTCTCTCCCCGTTGTCACCTCATCATGTTCTGATGCCATTCTCTCACTCGCTTCTTTATATTAATAAATCAAACTGGCGGTAGTTGAAAATCCATTACATGTTTGTTCTTTTCCCCACAGTAACGAACGTCTCATCACAAATAGCACTATTGGTGTTGATGCAGAGAGCAGCACGCACTGCAAGCCCGGATGTCTTCTGGTGATAGTGGCAGGCAAAGGGTTAAGGGATCCATGGCAAATCTTTACAATACTTGTCTATAAAGCGGTCATGTATCCCAAGAAGTATCTGGGTCTAGAAGCAGTTTGCGACCTTGACCTTTTCGCCGAGCATGACCAGTAACCTCTTCACTCACGTATTTCCCCTGCTTGCACCGTGACGAGCAATAGACCTAGCACGTGCTGTATTAGCCGCTTCATTGAACACACAACTGGTTCAACAACCGGTGTCTTTTTATCATATGTTCCCTCTCAGTCAGGCAAGGATTAGAAAAAAAAAATGTACGGAGCAGCAGAAAACAAGAGAAACCTCTTCGTAGGAGGAGCGGCCGTTGTCCTCTTTCAGTTCTTCCAGGCTGCCCTCAATGCGTGCTGAGAACTTAGCGCCATGGACGATAAGTCATGAACAACCATGGACACCTGTCTTCTGTTCATGTGTTTTAGTTTTCAAATGGTAATGCAACTGATTTCCCTTCTCTACAAGAAAAAATCTTCATGATCGATATCCTGTGTCCTTTAGCCCTCTGAAGGAAGAGAGCACCCGATTACTGAAGAGTTGAGCCTCCGCTTCAGATGATGTAGTCGGTGGAAGGGGCGTGCTGGACACATCTTTTTGTTTGACAAAGTACAGTTCTCTGACAAAAAGCCTGAAGGTCTTTTGCGGGGTTTGTGGTTCCAGTGCCATCAAGGAGGCGACACTGCATGCGGACAAGTCCATACGCGCTACACCACGTCTGCCGCACCATGAAATGACAGCGCGTTGGGGGTTGGAGTCCATGGATGGTGACGTTACTCCGCACAGACCTGCATTAGAAATGGTGGGTTTTCTCTGCGATCCGCTTCTCCACACAGATCATACTGTCTTTCACATCAGCGTTTTTCTTTTGTCGTAGTCGTAGCACTGTTCTTTCAGATTCTTGATTTCCTTGCTTCATGCAACATGTCAAGCCGTCTTTGAGGCTTCCCCCCCCCCCCCCCCCCCCCCCCCCCCCCCCCCCCCCCCCCCCCCCCCCCCCCCCCCACACACACACACACACACACACATCCATCTCATGGACCCTGGTCTTCAACTGACGGAGCATGTGCATCACACTAGTAGAATTTTGGTTTTTGTTCTGAAATAAATCCGCGATGATGTGTCTCCAATATCAGCACAAGAGGACCTTGAGCTTGAGGCCTGAACACCTGGATGTGTCTGAGGGAAGAGCGGATCCTGGATTCCGCTCTATATTGCTATCTGGAAACAATAGCAACCTGAGTTGTGTCTGCCTTGTGGTAAGACGAGTATTTGAGTCAATTATCTGGAAACAGTAGCAACCTGAGTTGTGACTGATTTGTGGTAAGACGAGTATTTGAGTCAGTTATACACTACCGCCTTGAAATGATAGCCACCTGTCCCAATTTGGAAACGAGAGAAAAAAAAATCACTAACGACAGTGGCAGGTTTCATTGTTCATGTCATGGAATTTACACATACAACCACAGAAACAAAGAGTCCACATGCGTGTCTCCATTCCTGTATTGTGCAGTCAGAGTCCACATGGCTCTGCGTGACAGTGTTGCTGAAATGGAATCCACATGGCTCTCTATATTTCAGTGTTGCTAAAATGGAATCCACATGGCTGTCTATATTTCAGTGCTACTAAAATGGATCACACATGGCTCTCTATATTTGAGTGTTGCTGAAATGGAATCCACATGGCTCTCTATATTTGAGTGTTGCTAAATGGAATCCACATGGCTGTCTATATTTCAGTGTTGCTGAAATGGAATCCACATGGCTGTCTATATTTCAGTGTTGCTGAAATGGATCCACATGGCTGTCTATATTTCAGTGTTGCTGAAATGGAATCCACATGGCTGTCTTTATGTCAGTGTTGCTGAAATGGAATCCACATGGCTGTGTCTATATTTCAGTGTTACTGAAATGGAATCCACATGGCTGTCTATATTTCAGTGTTACTAAAATGGAATCCACATGGCTGTCTATATTTCAGTGTTACTGAAATGGAATATACATGGCTCTTTATATTTCAGTGTTGCTGAAATGGAATCCACATGGCTCTTTGTATTTCAGTTTTTGCTGAAATGGAATCCACATGGCTCTCTATATCTCAGTGTTGTTGAAATGGAATCTACATGGCTCTCTATATTTCAGTGTTGCTGAAACGGAATTCACGTGGCTTTCTACAGTTCAGTGTTGCTGAAACATCGCACTGTAGATGGCCCACGCCATAGACACAGCCACCACAACGCGTCTGAAGCTTCCAGTGGTTTTGTTTTGTTTTTGTTTTGTTTTTTTTTTTGAACGAAAGATCATCTGACAAGCCGAAAACACGGCTTATGTTTATTTCCACCCACCCCCCACCCCCTTTTTGTTCCCCTCGTCTCTTCCACCCAACAACCTTCCATGGTATATTGCAGATAGAGAGTGTAAATGGGGGAATTGGAAGGGGGGGGGGGGGGGGGGGGGGGGGCTGTGAGGTAGGAGGGGGAAGGGTGAAAATGATATATTTCATCCGCAAGAAAAATGACTGCTTATGTTCGTTTTCACACACACACGCACGCACGCACGCACGCACACACACACACACACACACACACACACACACACACACACACAGATCACCTGCTATATTGAGTCTGAACATGCATCTTCCGAGCACGTTTTCCCGACGTGAAACCCAAGCGGCCAGTGAGCAGATCGGTGGATAACCAGAGAACGGAACTCACCTTGGGCAGTCGACTAGGGGCACTGAGGATAGCTTTACCTCGTAGTACAATCCTCTTAGCTCGTGCTTGAAGTAGACAGCAGGTCAACAGATCGTCCGGCCAACGGCAGGAAGACTTCTTTGACGATTGTGATGAATCAGATACTGAAGGCGATGGACTTCGATCGCTACAGCCGTATTTTGAATGCTTTGTTTTGGTGAGTTAATAGAAAGTTCTGTCCTACTCAGAGACAAGACTTCCTTTCTAACCCCCAACCCTCTTGTAAGTCTTTCTGCTGTCAACAGCGCGGATCAGTAAACCAGAGACAAGACTTCCTTTCTAACCCCCAACCCTCTTGTAAGTCTTTCTGCTGTCAACAGCGCGGATCAGTAATCAGAGACAAGATTTCCTTGCTAACCTCCAACCCTCTTGTAAGTCTTTCTGCTGTCAACAGTGCGGATCAGTCTGTTGAAAAAACCCGGCCAGCCACTGTATGCTGAAGAGTTACTATCAGTACTACTGCTGCTGCTGCTGCTGATCTACTACAAGACTATACTACTACTACTACTACTACTACTACTGATCAAAAATAATAATAATTATGAAGATGATGACAGCAAAAAAAAACTCCAACAGCATAATAATAATAATAATAATAATAATAGTGATACTATAACAACAACAACGATAACCATTATATCATTATCATCATCATCATTACTATCTATCATTATTCGCATTATCATTATTGTTATTGTTATTAGTTATTATTATTATTATTATTATTATTATTATTATTATTATTATTATTATTATTATTATTATTATTATCGTTGTTGTTGTTATTATTATTATTGCGCTCTTCCGGCAATCTCTCGATAAAGCATGACCCTTTTGATTGTTCTTAAACGGTTCATGTCTCTTCGTATGTGTCTAATGCAGAAACTAGAACCGTTCAAGAATAAACCAGAGATAGTGCTCAATGGGAAGATAGTCTTTCTTCCTATCCAGTGAGCTCAAAGCGATTAATGTATATACAAGCTAAAAAGAAAATCGAAATGAAACAGAAGAAAATCACAGAATGAAAAAGCGGAATCCTATGACAGTCCCCCCCTCCCCCCCCCCCCCCCCCCCCCCCCCCCCCCCCCCCCTCCCCTTCCCCCCCCTTCTCGTTCGTTGACAAGAGTGCCACTGTTCACAGGCATCAGGACTATACACACTCCACTAGTACGATGCACAAGTCAAGTCAAGAATACTTTATTATCGCCAAAGATAATTAAGAGTGGCCATAAACATGTCTATGGATCTATATTGAACAAATCACAAATCACACACCCCCATCCACCCCCACCCGTACACACACACACACACACACACACACACACACACACACACACACAGAGAGAGAAATACAAACAAAAACTTTCTGAAACGGATCTTATTGAAAATTCAGTTTTGATTCAGGTGTTTGATGAAACTGGGAACAAAACTGGGGGGGGGGGGGGGGTTGGGTTTTTTTTTTTGTACTATTTGTTTTGAATTTTGGAATTTGGAATCTTCGTCCAGACGTAGAGCATTGTAGTTTTTTTTAGAACATGAGAACTGTGGGCAGCAATGTTCACAGCTTTTTGTGTGACACGACATTCATACAATTTATCTAACTGTTCTTGTGTTTTTGCCAGTTATCGTTCCACATGTATTCACCACTCTGTTTAAAACACCTCTCCCCGCTATAATGTGATTTGACAATATGACGTAACAGTCGGTTGTTTTGACAAGAGTCCCGTTCGTACCCTGCTCTCGAATTTCTTTCTGTCGGTTACTGAAAGGCGCTTACAAAGTCTGTTCTCTTCAGACTGATCTTGGTCTTCAATGGAAAGAAACTCTCGGAAGAAAAAAAAAAAAAAGCAGGCGAGGTGAGGTGAGGGGAGGGTGGGGGTGGACATGGGGGACAGGAGGGGAACGAAAGAAAATGTTTTCTTTCTACTAAAACAAACGTGGAGAAATGTGACAAGATGAGACGTGAACCAAAGGAATGCTTTTTTTTTTTTTTCTTTTTCTTTTTTTTTTTCTTTCTTTCGTTCCCCTCCCCATCCCCCCCCCCCCCCCCCCTTTTTTTTTTTTTTTTTTTTTGCCTGATTTTTTTTTTTTTTTTTTTTTTTTTTTTTGCTGCCGATCTTCTGTGACACCTCAGTGGTAGTGCACCCCACGCCGCTCATTCCGACACCCCGTCCACAGCCACAGCCCGGTCAGTCCCGCTGCAGCCCTGGCACCGGCAATCCAAAGGAAACGGTCAATGTCAAATCAAGAGGCAACCCACCGGAGGAGACACAGCACTGCTGCCGAGTCATTTCGGTGGCGTCTGTTCTGATCCAACATAAGCAGGGACACCTGATACTAAAGCCCCCAACCGACGACAATAATCGCTTAGTCGCGGAGCCAGCGTGAGTGAGCTCTCCCTCCAGAGGGCGCCACCACGTCCGTCCAACGACAGCCCCCATGGACTCGCCGATACCGGTGACCTCGACGGAACCAAACCAAGGCTACAAACGTAGAGAGGACATTGAAACTGAGGTCACCATGACAGCAGGGCATGAAAGACCACGGAATTTGAGACTTTCTTTCAATGCTGATCGATGTGCATGAGGTTGATGAAGATGAAGTTACGAATTTCCATTCCGGTCTGAGACTGTATGAAGTGGCTGTACTCTAGGCTAAGGACTGGTTTTATTTCCATCAAAACAAACCTGGAGAAATGGCCACAGAGCGCACTTTCATATTAATGTGCAATATAATTTAAAGAGTGATAAATTTGAGGGCGGAAGATGTCCTGTGCAGTTAATCTTCTCTATTCCTTTTGGTTCGCGTGGATTAGAGAGCGGTAAATTCGGGGGGGAAACACGTGATCTTATTGTGGAGGTATTTCCCTTTCTCTCCTTCCAAGCATCTATTGTGTTTCTATAAGTGTTAGTGTTTGTAAGAGTTAAGAGGTAAAACAGCCTATTGATAGGTGGTGTTGATTGATCTTTGCAAGCGGTAAAGAGGTAAATAGCCCATTGATTGTTTGCAAGAGGTAAAGAGGTAATGCTCTTAACCTACTGATGGGTGGTGTGTTGGGTGTTTGCAAGAGGTAAAGAGGTAGTGCTGCTGGCTATTGATGGGTGGTGGCAGGGTCTCTTGATGATCAAATACGAAAAGAGCTATATTGTGTGGACCACGCTGTTGTTAAGGTAATTCCATTCGACAGCAGCGCGATTTAAAACAACAACAACAACAACAACAACAAAAACTGTACTGATCCGGTGAGCAGATTGATGACAATCCTCCCGTCATCGTTTGGATTGTAGGTGTTGGTGACGGTGCTTGATTTTAAACTCTTTTGCTTGATATTAAACTCTTACCGTGAATGGCTCGGTCTACTCGGGCTTGGGAAAAAATAGTTGATTTCCCAGGGTGTTTTGGCCGGCACCACCCTCTCAACCCTTTTTGGCCAGAGGTTTGACAGCGCGAAAAGAATGTGATAATCGGCTTTCTATGTCGCCTACCACCCGCCTTTCTTCCCTTTGCCCCCATCGGCTTACTATGTCGCCTACCACCCGCCTTCCCTTTGCCCCCACATACTTCCTGCCTGCTCCCCCCCCCCCCCCCCCCCCCCCTCTCATTTTTGTCTTCTCTTTCTCTCCCCATTACAAGAGTACTTCTACACATCAAATACTGACAGACTGCAACAGCACTGAACACGGGACAGAGTACAAAGGAATTCACAAAGGTGTGAAGTGACACAAATTTAATGTGCAATGCAACATGCACCAAAAAAATCGACACTATGACATGTTCAGACTTGACAACATTTAAACAACAGTACTCCTCTGACAGCAGTCAGCACGATTATGTCTCCAGCGCTTATTGCAATCATGTGAATATTGTTTTCGTCGCGTCTGATGAAAATAGAGCCGACTTGTCGAGTGTCGAGTGTTTAGTATTATACATTAAATCTGCGTTACTTTGTACGTTGTGTAATATGAGAAACGCACATTGATGGCCATGGTGTTTAGCATTAACGTGAGGGTCAGTGAAGGGTTAATATGAGAAACGCACATTGATGACCATGGTGTTTAGCATTAACGTCAGGGTCAGTGAAGGGTTAATATGAGAAACGCACATTGATGGCCATGGTGTTTAGCATCAACGTCAGGGTCAAACGAAGGGTTAATATGAGAAACGCACATTGATGGCCATGGTGTTTAGCATTAACGTCAGGGTCAGTGAAGGGTTAATATGAGAAACGCACATTGATGGCCATGGTGTTTAGCATCAACGTCAGGGTCAAACGAAGGGTTAATATGAGAAACGCACATTGATGGCCATGGTGTTTAGCATTAACGTCAGGGTCAGTGAAGGGTTAATATGAGAAACGCACATTGATGGCCATGATGTTTAGCATTAACGTCAGGGTCAGTGAAGGGTTAATATGAGAAACGCACATTGATGGCCATGGTGTTTAGCATTAACGTCAGGGGTCAGTGAAGGGTTTATATGAGAAACGCACATTGATGGCCATGATGTTTAGCATTAACGTCAGGGTCAGTGAAGGGTTAATATGAGAAACGCACATTGATGGCCATGGTGTTTAGCATTAACGTCAGGGTCAAACGAAGGGTTAATATGAGAAACGCACATTGATGGCCATGGTGTTTTTAGCATTAACGTCAGGGTCAGTGAAGGGTTAATATGAGAAACGCACATTGATGGCCATGGTGTTTAGCATTAACGTCAGGGTCAGTGAAGGGTTAATATGAGAAACGCACATTGATGGCCATGGTGTTTAGCATTAACGTCAGGGTCAGTGAAGGGTTAATATGAGAAACGCACATTGATGGCCATGATGTTTAGCATTAACGTCAGGGTCAGTGAAGGGTTAATATGAGAAACGCACATTGATGGCCATGGTGTTTAGCATTAACGTCAGGGTCAAACGAAGGGTTAGTATGCTGCCAGGTCGTCATGTTTTTTTTTTTTGTTTGTTTGTTTGTTTTGTTTTTTTGTTTTTTCATTGCTGCTAGGCGGCAAAGTGCACACAATACATGGTACTAAAAAAAAGCATTTTGTATTGGTACACAAATGCAAAAAAGTACAGGGAATTTTCCTCTCGGTCTGTCTGTCCGTCCGTCCGCCGCCCCCCCCCCCCCCCCTCTCTCTCTCTCTCTCTCTCTCTCTCTCTCTCTCTCTCTCTCTCTCTCTCTCTCACGCATACGCGAGAGAGCGTGCGCGTTCACACACAGACACACGCACGCACGCGCGCGCGCGCGCGCACACACACACACACACACACACACACACACACACACACACACACATTCTCATGCTGGCTGCCATCAAGAGAGCATAGCGACGTGCAGTTTTTTTTTATGCGTGCTGTTTTTAACGCCTGAAGAAGATAATTGCACTTGTTGAAAATCTGCTTGTCTCTTTGCAATTGTGTACCGAAACAGCGTTACACTGCACCTGACATTGTTTAATATGAATATTGTCGTCTTTTCAGTAAGGCTGGAGACTGATGTCAGAAGCAACAAACCATGCTGTTGTAGACTAATGTCAGAGGTGACGAAGAAGATGATGAATTATTTCCTTACAATGGAATGTCACAGGTGACGAAGAAGATGATGAATTATGTCCTTACAATTAATGCGATGTTAGAGGTGACGAAGAAAATAATGAATTATTTCCTTACAATGCGATATCAGAGGTGACGGAAAAGATGATGAATTATTCCTTACAATGGGATGTCAGAGGTGATGAAGAAGATAATGAATTATTTCCTTACAATGGGATGTCAGAAGTGACGAAGAAGATATAATGAATTATTCCTTACAATGGTGTTTCAGGGCAGTGTCAGAGGTCACGAGAGGGATGGTGTATTTTCTGGGGGCGATGACGGTGGCCAGATCCTGCTGCAAAAGACAACAGTTCTACCGGTCAGCCTACAGCATCTTCCAGACACTGTGGATCATCACTTTAAATGGTGAGTCCCGATGCCTCCGCCAGCGCCCTCTCTGTATGCACTGTGGATCATGACTTTAAATGGTGAGTCCCGATGCCTCCGCCAGCGCCCTCTCTGTATGCACTGTGGATCATCACTTTAAATGGTGAGTCCCGATGCCTCCGCCAGCGCCCTCTCTGTATGCACTGTGGATCATCACTTTAAATGGTGAGTCCCGATGCCTCCGCCAGCGCCCTCTCTGTATGCACTGTGGATCATGACTTTAAATGGTGAGTCCCGATGCCTCCGCCAGCGCCCTCTCTGTATGCACTGTGGATCATGACTTTAAATGGTGAGTGCCGATGCCTCCGCCAGCGCCCTCTCTGTATGCACTGTGGATCATGACTTTAAATGGTGAGTGCCGGTGCCTCCGCCAGCGCCCTCTCTGTATGCACTGTGGATCATCACTTTAAATGGTGAGTGCCGGTGCCTCCGCCAGCGCCCTCTCTGTATGCACTGTGGATCATGACTTGAAATGGTGAGTGCCGGTGCCTCCGCCAGCGCTGCCTTCTCATTCTGTATGCACTGTGGATCATGACTTTAAATGGTGAGTGCCGGTGCCTCTGCCAGCGCCCTCTCTGTATGCACTGTGGATCATGACTTTAAATGGTGAGTGCCGGTGCTCTACCAGCGCCCTCTCTGTATGCACTGTGGATCATGACTTTAAATGGTGAGTGCCGGTGCCTCCGCCAGCGCCCTCTCTGTATGCACTGTGGATCATGACTTTAAATGGTGAGTGCCGGTGCCTCCGCCAGCGCCCTCTCTGTATGCACTGTGGATCATGACTTGAAAATGGTGAGTGCCGGTGCCTCCGCCAGCGCCCTCTCTGTATGCACTGTGGATCATGACTTTAAATGGTGAGTGCCGGTGCCTCCGCCAGCGCCCTCTCTGCATCTCTCATCGCTTTTCTCTTCCGCTGTGTAGGAAGAAACTCCAGGGAAGGCTTGACAGCAGAAGGTCTTCAGGAAAGAACCCCCCCCCCCCCCCCCCTCCTCCCCCGCTCAGGCAAGTGTTTCGGTCCTGAACTCCTACACTCTAAGGGGGCCGGGTCACATCCAGGTCATGACTCCCAGGTGCCCCTTCTACTGCCAACATTCTTTTGCCCTTCTACTGCGAACACTTGTTTTCGAACCCACAACTTTTGGATGGGTGGGCGTCTTAAGGCGTTCATTTTTAATGGATATCTTATCCCATTGCTAACGGTACACCTGTTCTAAGTTTTTGAAGCATCGTGAAGTTCACTTTTGTTCCTCCTCGATCAGATCCAGCGAGAACTTTTTTCGGCTGCCTCTGTCATTGCCTTCAGGGTTCTGGTCCTCTTCTTACCTGAACACCCGAGCTGTTTCATGAGGTCATGGACTGATGAGCCTACAAACCCCCTCGTTCCAACTTCTATGGCGAGGATCCGGGCCTGCGAGCCAGATTCCCTCAAACTGCTCGCTAGACGGGCATACTTCTCAGTCTTGTTTGAGTAATTCATCCGTTTCGGTCATCGTTTTTTCTCCTCAACGTCTAGTATGCCAGTGTCTATCGCCGCTTTTCGTCTCCACGGTGGTGTATTCGTATCAATGATCGTTTCTATCCTTCACCTGTAGTCTGTCTGTATCAATGATCGTTTTTATCCTTCACTTGTAGTCTATCCATATCAATGATCGTTTTAATCCTTCACCTGTAGTCTGTCTGTATCAATGATCGTTTTCTATCCTTCACCTGTAGTGTGTCTATATCAATGATCACTTTTTATCCTTCACCTGTAGTCTATCCATATCAGTGATCGCTTTTATCCTTCACCTGTAGTCTGTCCCTATCTCTCATCGATGTTCTCCTCCACGAATAGTCTCGAGCGTAGGTATGTATCAGCGCTGTTATCCCCCCCACTTGTAGTCTATATCTATCTATCATCAATTGTTTTATCTATCTATAGTCCACCTATATCTATCATGGATTTTCTCCTCCACCTGCATTCTCCCTGTATTTGTCATATCCCTTTATCCTGTCCGTTACAGTTCATTGATTTTTGTTTTAACGTCTTTTCATCTCGAGGTGATATGAGACATACGAATTGATCATTGATACTGGAACAAAAAACCCTACACACGCAGCTTTTCACCCATTTTAGAACTTTTCGGTTCCCATCTTATATCTGCATATTTACATAACTCAAATACCCTAGAGGAACAAATACTTTTGATCTTTACAAAAAGTCTGCAACCTGTGACGGGGAAATAGCTATGGCACCATCAACAACACATGAACCACATCGGACAGCACTGACATCATCAAAACCATTCGTTACAATACCTCCTGATGAAACAAGGTCAATACTGGCATTCAAACAAACGAATGTGCACAGAAATGTTTTCACTGCAGACACATGTGATACCATGAGAATGTTCAGTGTTCCAAGTGTACAGCCTTAATTCATAAATTAATCCAACGATGTGCTTTGAGCAAGATGGCAAAGCAGACATTTTCTGCCTATAGTTTTTCTTGTGTTAAAGTATTTTTTCCATAATTTGAACTGATTCACAAGAGGACAAATGTACGGGATTTAAAAAAATGGATTTTCAGTGTGACTATTCGCTCTTCCTTTTGCCAGACTGTCTGCTACTTCATTCACATTATACCACAGTGAGATGGAACCCAACAAAAACCAATTCCTATGCTTGAGATATTAAAACAATTCAGTAAATGTTTTATTTCAAAAAACAAATCTGTTCTGATTTATCAGTCCCAACACACTGATCGTAAAACTGATTCAGAATCAACACACAACAACACGGATTTTATATATGCAATTGCAGTTGATGTATCATATGTGTAAGTCAAAACTTTCAGTATAGCATATAGTTCTGAGGTAAAGATTGAAAAACCGTTTCCTAAGTGATGCGAGTGCCGGACTTTGGAAGCTGGTATCACAAAGCCAGAACCACATTTACAGGACTCCATGTGAATGTCAGTACTTGCTGTCGCTTTTCTCCTTCATTGGTGGTGTGTCTGACCTACCATCGCCTTTTAGCCTCCACCTGTTGTCCTTCCGTATCTGCCATTGCTTTTATCAGCCACAAGAATCCTTCCTTATCCATCATCGCTTTTATCCTCAACCTGTAGTCTGTCCGTATCTATCTTCGCTTTTATTTCCTACCATAGGCTATTACCGCTTTAATTCCCTACCATAGGCTATCACCGCTTTATTCCCTACCATAGGTCATCACCGCTTTTATTCCCTACCATAGGTCATCACCGCTTGTATTCCCTACCATAGGTCATCACCGCTTTTATTCCCTACCATAAGCTATCACCGCTTTTATTCCCTACCATAGGTCATCACCGCTTTAATTCCCTACCATAAGCTATCACTTTTTTATTCCCTGCCATAGGTCATCACCGCTTTAATTCCCTACCATAAGCTATCACCGTTTTTATTCCCTACCATAGGTCATCACCGCTTTTATTCCCTACCATAAGCTATCACCGCTTTTATTCCCTGCCATAGGTCATCACCGCTTTAATTTCCCTACCATAGGCTGTCACCGCTTTTATTCCCTACCATAGGTCATCACCGCTTTAATTCCCTACCATAGGCTGTCACCGCTTTAATTCCCTACCATAGGTCATCACCGCTTTTATTCCCTACCATAGGTCATCACCGCTTTAATTCCCTACCATAGGCTCATCACCGCTTTTATTCCCTACCATAGGTCATCACCGCTTTATTCCCTACCATAGGTCATCACCGCTTTTATTCCCTACCATAGGTCATCACCGCTTTAATTCCCTACCATAGGTCATCACACCGCTTTGTATTCCCTACCATAGGTCATCACCGCTTTTATTCCCTGCCATAGGTCATCACCGCTTTATTCCCTACCATAGGCTGTCACCGCTTTTATTCCCTACCATAGGGCTGTCACCGCTTTAATTCCCTACCATAGGCTGTCACCGCTTTAATTCCCTACCATAGGTCATCACCGCTTTAATTCCCTACCATAGGTCATCACCGCTTTAATTCCCTACCATAGGTCATCACCGCTTGTATTCCCTACCATAGGTCATCACCGCTTTTTATTCCCTACCATAGGTCATCACCGCTTTTAATTCCCTACCATAGGCTGTCACCGCTTTAATTCCCTACCATAGGCTGTCACCGCTTTTATTCCCTACCATAGGCTGTCACCGCTTTAATTCCCTACCATAGGTCATCACCGCTTTAATTCCCTACCATAAGCTATCACCGCTTTTATTCCCTACCATAGGTCATCACCGCTTTTATTCCCGTACCATAGGCTGTCACGCTTTAATTCCCTACCATAGGCTGTCACCGCTTTAATTCCCTACCATAGGCTGTCACCGCTTTTATTCCCTACCATAGGTCATCACCGCTTTTATTCCCTACCATAGGTCATCACCGCTTTAATTCCCTACCATAGGTCATCACCGCTTGTATTCCCTACCATAGGCTATCACCGCTTTTATTCCCTACCATAGGTCATCACCGCTTTTATTCCCTACCATAGGCTATCACACCGCTTTTATTCCCTACCATAGGCTATCACCGCTTTTATTCCCTACCATAGGTCATCACCGCTTTTATTCCCTACCATAGGTCATCACCGCTTTTATTCCCTGCCATAGGTCATCACCGTTTTTATTCCCTGCCATAGGTCATCACCGCTTTTATTCCCTACCATAGGCTATCACCGCTTTTATTCCCTACCATAGGTCATCACCGCTTTTATTCCCTACCATAGGTCATCACCGCTTTAATTCCCTACCATAGGCTATCAGCGCTTGTATTCCCTGCCATAGGCTATCACCGCTGTTATTCCCTACCATAGGTTGTCATCGCTTTTATTCTCTACCTGTGATTTATCAGTGACTGTCAAAACATTTCTTTGGAATTTATTTGCCCATTTTTTTTTTTCAATGCTTTGCGGCTATTGTTACTTCCTTTCATTTTTGCCGATAAAAACAGAAACAACTTCGTTCCACTCGTTTTACCAAAAGTATTGTATTCAAGGAAAGCGACAGCTGTATTCATCCTTTTTAATAAGAACAGGAGGTAACGGTTAAAGTGTTTATCCAGTCAATGACAAAGCTACTGGCTATATAGTGCTCACAGTGCCACTTATTATGAAGAAATATACGCAGAGATTATGTAATTCACCCAGAAATGAATATGAGCATTCAACATTAACTATTAGAGTTCGTCTGTCCCCAGTTGACAATTTAAAAGTGACGATTATAGTGTTGACCCAGGCAGCACTCGTAGAAAGTATTGCCCTGTACGTGCACTTACACTGATAGATCCATTGATATGGATGTGTAGACCTTATGGATGTGTGGTTTATTGTGACAGAGATCATAATGTGGAGGTGTAGGTTTATAGAGTCAAAGGTCATGATGTAGGTGATGTAGGTACATTTACGGTGACAGAGGCCGTGATGTGTAGGTTTATGGTGACAGAGGCCATGATGTGGATGATGTGTAGGTTTATGGTGACAGAGGCCATGATGTGCAGGTTTATGGTGACAGAGGCCATGATGTGGATGTGTAGGTTTATGGTGACAGAGGCCATGATGTGGATGTGTAGGTTTATGGCGACAGAGGCCATTATGTGGATGTGTAGGTTTATGGCAACAGAGGCCATGATGTGGATGTGTAGGTTTATGGTGACAGAGGCCATGATGTGAATGTGTACGTTTATGGCGACAGAGGCCATGATGTGGATGTGTTGGTTTATGGTGACAGAGGCCATAATGTGTACGTTTATGGTGACAAAGGCCATGATGTGAATGTGTACGTTTATGGCGACAGAGGCCATGATGTGGATGTGTAGGTTTATGACAACAGAGGTCATGACGTGGATGTGTAGGTTTATGGTGACAGAGGCCATGATATGGATGTGTAGGTTTATGACAACAGAGGTCATGACGTGGATGTGTAGGTTTATGGTGACAGAGGCCATGATGTGGATGTACAGGTTTATGGTGACAGAGGCCATGATGTGGATGTGTAGGTTTATGGTGACAAAGGCCATGATGTGGATGTGTAGATGTGGATGTGTAGGTTTATGGTGACAGAGGCCATGCTGTGGATGTGCAGTTTTATGGTGACAGAGGCCATGATGTGGATGTGTAGGTTTACGGTGACAGAGGCCATGATGTGTAGGTTTATGGTGACAGAGGCCATGATGTGGATGTGTAGGTTTATGGTGACAGAGGCCATGATGGAGGAGCAGGCTTATAGGGACAGGCGTAATAATGTGGATGTGTAGGTTTATAGTTACAGAGGCCATGTGGATGACACAGTAATGTGGATGTGTAGGTTTATAGTTACAGAGGCCATGTGGATGACACAATGATGTGGATGTGTAGGTTTATAGTTACAGAGGCTATGTAGATGTGTATTTTTTCGTGATGGAAGTCATAATATGGACGTATACATTTATAATTAAAGATCCGCCTTGGCTTAAGGCTGTGTCAGGCCAATTGACACAGGTTAGAACACCAAGTCTACATCAAAATGTTGTTATACTCCGCATAGTTACGCGGGGATTCAGGTCTAAGATCATCTTGTGATGAAAAGACGTTAAATAAAACTACTGAACTGAATTGAACTGTATGCGGGGATTCTCTTCAGTCGTGACAAGCTCCTAGCATAATATATCAATCTAAAAAAAAATCCCTCAAAGTTGGGAGTGTGGCTGCCCACGTGCGGGGTAATCAAAAAACGGTCACACACATAACGTTCCCATTCCTAGCTGAGGCATCTGTACTAAAGTGTTCAAGTACTTCTGTTGTTCGGGTGATCTCAGGAGCCTTTTAGTCAGGGTACGACAACAACAGCAACAACAACAAAATTGAAGATGCCATGATATGGATGTTTTGGTTTATTGTGAGAAATACCAAGATATGGGTGTTTATATTTACTATGACAGAAGCTATGATGAAGATAGTCGTTTTTAGTGACAGAATATGTAATGTGGATGAACATGTTAACGGTATCACAAGACCATGATATAGATTGTGTGTGTGTGTGTGTGTGTGTGTGTGTGTGTGTGTGTGTGTGTGTGTGTGTGTGTGTGTTTGCAGTGGCAGAAACCACAATATGTATATATGTAGATTTACAGGGTCACATGCTATGATACGGATGTGTATGTTCTCGAGGACAGAAGCGATAGTGGACACCAAAAAAAAAAAAAAAATGCTTTTTTCAGTCAGTGAGGAGAGATCATTGTGTATGTGTTTTTTAGTGAGAAGAGATATTGTGTGTATGTGTGTTTCCAGTGAGGAGGAGAGATCAATGTGTATGTGTTTCCAGTGACAGAGACCATGCGTGGATGAATATATTTAAAGAATGAATGACAACTATCTGTATCATCACGAAGATTAATACACGTATGAGTGTTTCCAGTGACTGAGATGGTGGTATGCATTTACAGTGACCGAGGTCATGACATGTCTGTTTACAGTGACGGAGGCCTTGCTGGTGTTGTTGGCGGTGTTGTGGCTGGCTGTTCACGGCAGCACATGGTTGAACACTTTCTATGATCAGACCCTGCCACCAGCCGGACTCCCTCCACCCCAAAGTCATGGGCTGGTCTCCAATAACACCACCTCGTATGACCTGATCTTGCAACTCTCTGCCAAAAAAGGTGAACCAGCACTGCCAAAGACTTTCTACCCGGCAAATATACCTTCCTTAATGTTCCAGTAAACAGCACTTTATGACGTTCTTTTCAGCCATCTTTGCATGATGTCCTTCTGGACAACTCTACTGTGATGGTCTCCCAACTTCACCTTCCATGATGTCCTTCTCTGAACAACTCCACCTGTGATGGTCTCCCAACTTCACCTTCCATGATGTCCTTCTGGACAACTCTACTGTGATGGTCTCCCAACTTCACCTTCCATGATGTCCTTCTGAACAACTCCACCTGTGATGGTCTCCCAACTTCACCTTCCATGATGTCCTGAACAACTCTACTGTGATGGTCTCCCAACTTCACCTTCCATGATGTCCTTCTGAACAACTCCACCTGTGATGGTCTCCCAACTTCACCTTCCACGTCCTTCTGGACAACTCCATCTTTTTTGTGTGTGAAGAACTCATCCTCTGTTGCATTTGCATTCTCCACTCCCACTTTTCTTCTTCCGTGGAGCAACCCTGAATTGCCCGCCCTACTGTTTCCATGGTACCATGAACCAGGCCATCATTTGCATGAATATCCTGAGTCACCCCAGTTTCATGGTTACCCTGAACTACCCCAACAATTCCTTGGGTTATCCTGAACCCGTCCATTTCCATGGTTATCCTGAATGATCCCATCTCCGTGATTATTGTGAAACTCCGTTTTATGGTTACCCTGAATCTGTCCACCATTCCCACGTCTGCATTAAACCTGCCTTCCACCTCCTTGTTTACCCTGAACCAATGCACCATTCCCAGGTCTGCCCTAAACCTACCTTCATCTCCTTGTTTACCCTGAACCAATGCACCATTCCCAGGTCTGCCCTAAACCTACCTCATCCTTGTTTACCCTGAACCAATCCACCATCTCCATACTTCACCTGGCAGCATCCAAAGCACAACACCAACAACCAAGGGTTACCTGCCACCAGTTCTCTTTCACAGTTATGCTGAAGCCCTCTAGCTGTTCAGTATTGCACAGTGCCTGCGCACCATACAACTGCCATTGTAGGCACTTAGTGATGTGATGATACCTTACGCAGAACAGCAATGAACACTACCCTCCTGATAAGAGTAGTATTGGCATTGATAAAACGGCGATGAACTTTGGATAGCATGCCTGACAGATTAGGGGGTCTGAATTAGCAGTCACATTCTGAAGTTAACGGTACACACAACATCCCAGGTCAAAAGTTACAACCGAAAAAATGGTCAGAAATCAACTGCAGTGTGAAGTGAAGAGTATGAACAACACAGTATGAGCATTACAGTTTGATCAGCACTCTGAGGTTCACAGGATGAACGACAGTCTAATGTTACTATTATGAGCAAGTCGTGTCAAGTCAAGTCAAGAACACTTACCTCCAAAGAGAAATTGAGAGCACCCATAAAAACATTGCTGTTAAACAGAGTGGTGGTGAAGACATGTGGAAAGATTACTGGCAAAAAACAAGAACTGTTAGATAAATTGTATGAATGTCATGTGTCACACAAAAAACTGTGAAACATTGCTGCCGACATTTCTCATGTTCTTTCAAAAAAACTATGTTCTAACATCTCGAAGATTCCAAATTCCAAAACAAATAGAACTAAAAACAGTCTTGCTCCCAATTCCATCAAACTCTTGAATCAAAACTGAACTTTAAATTGAACTTTAAATAAGGTCCGGTTCAGAAAGTTTGTATGTATGTGAGTGTGTGTGTATATTCTCTGTGTGTGAGTGGATGGGTGCGATTTGTGATTTGTTAAATATAGATGCCTAGACATGTTTTCATGGCCACTCTTAATTCCTCTTTGGGGATACTAAAGTGTTCTTCACTTGACTTGAAACTCTGAGGTTAACCATCAGAACAACAGACTGAGGTTGACAGTGTAAACAACACAGTCTGAGTTTAACGGTATGAACAAAAGACTGAGGTTAACAGCATGAACAACAAGTCACAGGTTAACAGTATGAACACAATCTGAGGTTAACAGTATGAACATCAGTCTGAGATTAGCAGTATGAACAACTTAGTCTAAAGTTGACAGTAGTATGAACAACACAGTTTGTGGTTAACAGTAAGAACAATAATCTGAGATCAGCTGTATAAACAGTCTCAGATTACCAGTATGAACAACAGTCTGGATTAGCAGTATGAACAACATAAGGTTAACAATACAGTGTGTGATTATCTATATGAACATGTCTGGGGTTAATAGTATGAACATGTCAGGGGTTAGTATTCATGAACAAATCTGAAGTTAACATTATGAGCACCACAGTCTTTGGTTAACTGTAGAAACAACTCATTCTGATGTTAATGGTATGAACAAGTTAATAGTATGAATGGCAGTCTGTGGTTTTACAACTTTAAGAATACCAGCAACAGGTTAACACAAAATGTGTGATGTGAACTGTCTGCTTAACAGACTGAGGTTAACAGTACACTATTCAGGCTGTTTTAAGATGTATTGAGCTTTGCATGTTTTTTTCTATTGCATTCTTTAAATTCTTTATACATCAAGAAAAAATTGCTTTTTAAAAGTAAGATTTTGCAACTATGGATTTGTCATATTCATAATGCAGTCCTGTATATTTTACTTCATGCTGTGTAGTTTTACATTTTATAAGAAACTGGCTTCAAATTTGATTTAACTGCTTTCAATTTCCATTTTAATTGTGTGAATGGATCACCAACTGATGGCTGGGAATGATGAGACAGGTCTTGCGCTTTAAACCTACATGACAAATCATACTTTGAAAGAGCCAGTGAATGCACATGGTTGATTTTGAGGGGGAACGAGGGGGTGAAGGGAGAAAGGAGTCTGGTGGGGGGGGGGGGGGGGGGGGGGTGAAAAAGCAAGAAAGAGAGAGAGGGGAGATGACAGAGAGAGAGAGAGAGAGAGAGAGAGAGAGAGAGAGAGAGAGAGAGAGAGAGAGATCAGCACCAGCAGAGGTATGCATATGAAATTGATTTGAGTGCAATGTTTTCCCCCCATGAAAATAAAATTGCATGCCTTGACTTTTTTGTTATCTTTTTGCCTCCTTTCTTTCATAAGCGTGGTATGTCATGTTGTGGGGGAAGTACACTCTGTGACCAGTCACAGGGGCATCACACTGAACTGGTCATCTGGTTTCTCCAGCTCTCAGTTGTGTGCCGTGGCCTGGTCCAGCAATGGTTTCTGTGTCCATTTCAGTCACATCAGAAGTTCTCCTCTGCTACTGAATACTTTTATGTAGTACTACCTGCCACATGTGGGGGAATAAACTAACAAGAAAATCAGGGTTGGAGATGTCCAGGCTCTGCAAGGTTCAATTTGCCCCAAATTTGCTACATGGCAGAATTTGTTAATATGACGATGCACAAAAGCGGAATAGCTCAGTTGGTAGAGCGCCGGACTCGAAATCTTGGTGATCCTGGGGTTGCGGGTTTGAATCTCCGCTGGTGCGTTTCGGTACAGGGGATTTTTCCCTCAGAGTTAACATTGGTTCTGATTCCATTTCCCATACAGTCCTTCGAATGAGACTATAAACCGAGGTTCCGTGTGTGAACGCATGCATAATATCTTGCACACGTGTAAAATCCATCACAACTTTCAGAAGAGAAGGCCAGTTTGGCCGTTGGTATGGATGACATGTTACACATAGCATGCACCCTGCGTGAGAAATGGAAAGTACGGAACTTGAGTAAACGATATTGAACGATGCTGATTGGATGACACGGGAAATGACTGAATGAAGCGCCAGCTGGCAGCTCTTCAGTTGGCACTACCCAGGTAGGCAGCCGTTGAGTATACGAGTGTTTATTGTAAAGCGCTTAGAGCTTGGTCTCTAGCCGAAGATAGGCGCTATATAAGTGTTCATTATTATTATTATTAAAAACACAGCAGCAGCAGCAGCACTAGTTGCTTGCAGAAGTCGCATGAAAAGTAAACTAGTAGCAAAATAACAAATCAAAATTAGCAGTCAAGGGAGTAGTAGCTAGAGCAGTTTGTGGTGGTGGCTGTAGCAATGAAAGTTACAGACATTGCAAAGGAACAAGATTCACTGATAATCATTGACAAAATGAGATGATTCAGAACATGGTAGCAATGTATTGATCTCTGTTCTGCAAACTGCATGGTTTTAAACCTCATTTCAGTTCACCAACCATGAACATTTCTGCTCTTGAAGTGTCTCAAATACTCGAAATGTGAAGTGCTTGCACACACAGACACATTCCCATCCTTGTAACAAAGATCAAGAAAAAAGACATGAAATGTTATGTAGTTCTCATAATTTGAAGCAGATTGTATCATCAGCCTGTAAAGTGATGGTCTTTCAGTGTGGATTCAATGTGTATGTCATACCTTGTGCTGATGAATGTGTAGGGATAACATTTGATTTACTCAGAACAAGACAAAAAGGTTTGTCAATGTTAAGAAAGTGGGATATGGACATGCACAAATACCAGTATTTTATCTACTGCAGATACCTATCAGCAAAATTGTACCAGCAGATATCATTCCTGATCTGCGTCAGTGAAGGGTCGTTTCCCTTCTTGAATATGGTTGCAAAATATGGGCATATGGAAATATCCATTGAATGGAGAAATTACAATTAAATGTCTGGAACAAATTATTTAGACTAAAGAGAAGTACTATGTGGAAAAAAGAGAGAGAGAGAGAGAGAGAGAGAGAGAGAGAGAGAGAGAGAGAGAGAGAGAGAGAGAGAGAGAGAGAGACTTTAATGTGAGGCCTCCAGCCTATCCACATGAGACACGTAACATGAAAATTGTTTATACTATTGGTATGGTGAGCTAGGCAGATACCCTCTATATATTTATAATGGCTACCAGACTAAACAAGTCACTCGGTTAAAGAAGACTACTCACTGTGTGCGTAGCTTTCGTCGGCAATCCAGCCGACTTCTTCAGAGCAACTGCTGGGTTGAGAACTGGCTTCAGTGCGCACCTATATATATCGATAGTACTTACAGGCAGTGAAATACTGGTTCAAGGTAAAGAAAAAAAAAACGAAATACCGAAACAAGCATACGAAAAAAAAAATGGAAAAAGAAGTCAGTAATCCCCCAACTGGGCTTTAGACCTAAAACATCGTTTTGACTCCTACGGATTTTCAGAAGTGTGGATAAATGGAGGAGTGGGAGATGAAAAGACTTTCTGATCAGTGTTTTTAGACAGAGAATGGTAGACTGTTTCAAACAGGACTGGCACAGTAAATTAGAAGGCAGTGATTGTTATTCCGTCTACTGATCCTTTAAATCATGAGAAATACTTGTATAATATCACAATTACAACATTCATAAGAGCATTAGCAAAAGTCAGATTAGGTGTAAATGAGCTTCGAACAAATAAAAAGTATATCAATACTAAGTAATAGCCACCTGCCCTTTTTGTAGTGAAGAAGAAACCGAAACACATTTTCTTCTAAAATGTCCAAGTTACAAAAAAAAAAAACGAGAAAAAATATATCATAAACACTATAAAGATAGATTTCCTGTCCAGTTGAAGACACTTGCAAAACGATAATGCTGTTATATTGATAGATGTTGCTTTGTTTGTGCATTATGCTTTAGAGAGGAATAGTTGAAATGAAATGTTTATAAATCTCATACATCCACTGTCTTGGTGAACTGATGTTTGAGGAGGTTTGTGCTATCCTTTGAACAATCCAGAAATATGACATCTCATGCATCCACTGTCTTGGTGAACTGATGTTTAATTGAGGAGGTTTGTGCTACCCTTTGAACAATCCAGAAATATGACAACAAATCTCACACATCCATTGTCTTGGTGAATTGATGTTTTAATTGAGGAGGTTTGTGCTATCCTTTGAACAATCCAGAAATATGACAACATATCTCATACATCCACTGTCTTGGTGAACTGATGTTTGAGGAGGTTTGTGCTATCTGTGAAGTATTGCACTGGTAGGAAACATACTATACCGTCTTAGTGAAACGATGTGTAAGGTTTGAGCTATCTACAAAATAATCCATAGATATGACATCTTTCATACTTTCCTAGCAGAATCAGGTGTGAGGAAGTTTGTGCTGCCTATGGAATAATCCATAGATATGGGACATCTTGAATGGGATTGTCTTAGTGAAACACAGTTAACAGAACAGTTCAACTTGAAAGTCATCTGAACATGATGAAGTGAGTAGTGAAATTCACATTTCAAGCCTGAGATGTGAATGAAAATAAAGTTGTCATGTTTACAGATGGGTAACAGTCCCTTCCTGTAGCAGAGAAAGGGAAGTAAGCCATGTCCCTGTCTAATTTCTCATGACGGATGGAATGTTGTATCGTTAATCAACTATGAAAAGCTCCTGTGTGATCTCTAACGCAGGAGAGTTGCATCATTTAAAAAAAACCTGATTTCCCATGGGAAAGGGAGGGGAAGGTTCCTACGGGCAAAAGGGGCTGTATCATTTATCACCCTGAAAAAGCCATTGTCTGATTTGCCATGGGGAAAGGGATTTGTATCATTATCATGAAAAACCTGTCTGATTTGCCATGGAGAAAGGGATTTGTTTCATTATCAAAAGCCCTTGTCTGATTTGCCATGGGAAAGGGATTTGTACCATTATCACCCTGAAAAAGCCCTTGTCTGATTTGCCCGGGGGGGAGAAGGGAGGTTGTGTCATTTATCACCACGAACTGATCAGTGTCAGAGTATCCAGTGTATGAAGGCATCACACTCTACAAAACCATAAAAGGCTCGCCAACCACCACCACCACCAAGAAAAAAAGGGCAAATACCAATGAAACTACCTCTCAGCCCACTGATGCACAACAAGCAGACCATATAACATGTTGCAAGAACTGTAATATGAAATGGAGCCACACACACTTCATAACTCCAAAACCAATGTACCACAAAGTCCCATTTTGTAATAACCTGTACAAAATGAACCACAAAAGAAAAACATCACCAGTTTGTAGGTAGTCCTGATATTTCTGAATACAAATCACTTGCACAAAGTCAGATCCAGTGTTCTGCTCTCCAAGTTTTGAAAGCAACATTGTTTCCATTGACTGGTTGAGTCCCTCTTTCACCTATGTATGAATTACACTGCATGTGGTCTAGGAGGTATGTTTGATGAATCATTGATTGAACAGTAAAACTCAAGACAAAGTCCATTTACTGTTTCAAGAATGTCGGGATCCTTTTTCAGCCCTCAGTTTCAATACCTTTCCACATGTCTTCATCAGAAGATGGAACTGAAATGGCATCTTCATCATCAGTCAACTCTTCCTCAGAACCAGATCTTTCTTCCCTTTTCCTTTTTAGTGCAGGCAAACTGTGTTTGGAACTGTTCCAATAGGCGATCACCACCTCTTGGGTGTGGTTTCCAACTTTCTCACTCTTGCCTCTTCTTTTGTTCCTTTCTGCCTATAGTATAGGGCAACACCAAGTTTCTCTTCAAACCAGGAAAGCATGGCAGTCACCTTTTTAAATCTTCTTTCACTTTTCCTCTAATTTATCCATTCTGCTCTGGTTACTATCTTCCTCTTCAGAGGACTGACTGTTCAGTTTTTTTTTCTCTCTCTCTGGGGACTTTTCTCTCTCTGTCATGCTCAGTGGCAATGGGGAAAATTCCAGTGCAAAAACTCAGTTGCTTTCCCCTAAAACTGAGAGAACAAGAAATTACACCATACTAAATTTAACAAGATTCAGTAACATATCACAGTGTCAAAAGACATGAATACCAGAGTGTAGATTCAACACCAACAAAGCAAAGCGTCAATAAGAAGCTCATCCTCAAGGAAAAAAGGCAAATAAAGTTCAGACTTACCTAGAGTCCTTGTCACACATTAACACACCATATTCTCACATAATCATTCAACCTAACCCACAGTCCACCACACAAGCTGGAGACATCTGTCTGTTCAAAATCAGTCTGTCAGTGTCCATGAAGCACATGTTGCCTAGCTCAGCTCCAACTGACCTGGCTTAGCAAAGAGCCCCAAGACTCATGTCACATCACCTGACTTCGCCTGACTTAGCAGCAGGCGAATGATGATAATGACTTAATGGTGAAAAAAAAACAAAAACAAACAAAACAAAAACAACTCAGGACGAGATAAACATCTGTAGACATCTCAGACTATGGTATGTGCTACAGAGAAATCATGGCAAGATACAGATGTAATTCTGACTAGGTAAATTGCAGGTAAACTGCATTGACTGCTGTGGGCTGACTGCCGTGGGCTGTTGTACTCAAATCATGACTGACAGAGGCTCATTCCCTACACTACCATTCTCTTGCTGACAGCCATCTGGGGAGGACTGCTGACAGCATGTATGTCTGTTATTTGACATGTCTGAAGAAAACTATTTGTGGAAAATCGACATGTCTGTTTCCTACTGTGTGTGATAAGTGTTAACTGGAACTTTATTTTGCATTCTTACAAGTATTGGGGATTTTTTTTCAGTAACATTGTGTATGTTTCAGTCTTTTGACAGAATGGAACTGCAGTTTGCAGTAAATAGTGGTCCACAATTTCAACACGTAGTGGCTGAGCAGACCTCTGACAACTGTATGCTGGCAGATTAATGAGCCATCAATGATACCTGGATTGTTTATTACTCCCACAGACAAGCTGGTTAATGATCAGAATGCCTGGGTAACAATCAGAATACCTGACCAGTCTTATATCAAATAATCATTGGTTGTACACACTATATGTGTATCTCTATTTTGAATGAACCTACACTACTGTTGGAAGTCGGAAGAGAGAACCCCAACACACCCAACTGACAGCCCTCCTCAGCACAGCCGTGTGGACAATTCCCTGCAGTGACCATTCCATCCTCTCATCACCTCCAGTCATTCCTCAATCACATCAACATGCTTCCGCTACCCCTAACACAGTGTTTGCAGTTCCCTGCGGTGACCATCCCATCATCATCACCTCCAGTCATTCCTCATCACATCAACATGCTTCCACTCCCCTAACACAGTGTTTGCAGTTCCCTGCGGTGACCATCCCCATCCATCATCATCACCTCCAGTCATTCCTCAGTCACATCAACATGCTTCCCGCTCCCCCTAACACAGTGTTTGCAGTTCCCTGCGGTGACCCATCCCATCATCATCACCTCCAGTCATTCCTCAGTGACCATTACATCACATGCTTCCCGCTCCCCTAACACAGTGTTTGCAGTTCCTTGCAGTGACCCCAACTCCCTGATCAGAAAAAAACAATGATACTCAAATCCATGTTGCACTCAAGACATGCCATGAATCACAACGCTTTTCTCCTCAGAAAAGTCCTCACTTAAATTCAGAACCACTCTAGCATTCCCAAAAAAAGTTCTTACTTAGAACACTGTTGCAGTCAGAAAACCATACATACTCAGGACACATTGTTGACTTGGACGACAGTTTTACCTCACAAGATGACTATGGCCGCCTTACAGAAGCCCCTCCTGTCACCAATATAGTGATTGCATTGCATGTGATTGTGCACACTGTCATCACAAGAGAGGGTCCTGGATGTCAAAGATCACCATCTCGTTCAGAAAGAGTCTGTGACCATCACCCACTAACCCGTTTTCTTTTCTGTGAGTCTACTACTTTCACTGAATCACCAGAAGGGACTTTCCCTTTCCTCTGAGGGTCCAGGATGTGGCACAGGTGCTGTGATCCCTCAGAAGACAAAGGCAGCTGTCTTGATCCCTCAGACAACAAAGGCAGCTGCCTCACACCGTGATCCCTCAGAAGACAAAGGCAGCTGTTTTGATCCCTAAGAAGACAAAGGCAGCTGCCTCACACCGGTGATCCCTCAGAAGACAAAGGCAGCTGCCTCATACCAGTGATCCCTCAGAAGACAAAGGCAGCTGTCTCACACCGGTGATCCCTCAGAAGACAAAGGCAGCTGCCTCACACCGGTGATCCCTCAGAAGACAAAGGCAGCTGCCTCACACCGGCCAGTCTGCAGTTTGGGCATAAAGGTCCAGGAGGATGTGGCTGGGTTTGAAGCACTCCACTGTGTCCAGGGTGAGGGGAGCGGCACACTGCCCAGCATGACTGCGTCCACCAATCACATACACCATACCACTCACCACAATGCAGGATGGACCTGCCCGACTCACAGACATGGGGGGCAGCTCTGTCCACTTGTCCTGCACACAATGCAGCCACAGAAACAGTAAGTCACTGACTGCACACATTGGGTGTGTTGACTCTCTGCTCTTCTGTTTTCTTTTGTGCTGGCCTGGTGTTGCCTGCAGTTCATACATGTCTGTTCCCTCTTCATGACTTTGTCCATGATAATATCATTTGCCCCTAGCCCCATCCATACCCTTCACCTCTCCATTGTTGTGAGTCAAGTAACAATTCTAAAGCGCTGGAGACAAGAAATCAATGACCATACATGGCATAACAATAAACACTTGGGTTTCAAAGCTGCTTCACCGTGTCATATGACATTTGCACATTGGAAGTAATAGCATGATCCCTTTACGTTTAATTGCTTTTGAACACAGATTCTCCTTCTGTCTCCTGTTAAGTTTTAAAGATAAGAACATGCATGGGTTTCCTCCATGCTGTTGATGAAACCTGATGAACTCAAACAATACAAATTTGTAAAATGATTAAAACTGCTCTAAGAAAAGGGGTCACAAAACTGCATAGTACTCTATATTAATAAAACTGTGCAAACAAAACCAATCTCAGACCTGTATACTACTGTAAATTAATGACTATGCAAGAAAAAAACATATCACAAAACTGCATAATACTGCATACTAGCCAACTATAGAACAAAAAAAATCGCACAAAAGAAACAGATAACAGAGCTGTGTAATACTGCAGATTATCCAACCTATAGAACAGTTACATAGCTGCATAATACTGTAGATTAACCGACTATACACAGAAAACAGATCACACAATTGTATAAAACTGTCAAATGACCAATTATACAAAGGAAAACACGTTGCAGAACTGTATCATACTGCAGATAAACCAAACAGACAAAGAAAACTGTGCACAGAACTTTACCAGAAAAAAAAAAATAAAAAAAAAAAAAATAAATAAAAAAAAGGAAAGGAAGAAAGAAAAAAACGAACAAACAAAAAAAAAAAAAAAACCCATAATTCTCTTCCCTCTTCACTGAAGGAACACAGGCAAATCCACCATAAAATCAAGAATTCCCAGTGTCACAGGCCAGATTTGGTTGTACCAGCTCAACTGAGTATGAGTGTTTCTGTTCTTGGTAAATAGCTCAACTTAATATGATATGCCTGATTCCATTCCAGTGTCCTCACCCATTCTGAGAGGGAAGGCTGAGTGTGGTCTGTGTGAGCTGCCCTTAAAGCAGCAAGCTGAAGCAGACATTTTTCCAATAATACTGTGTGCATGAGTTTCCCACCCCTCCTCCTTGTGCATGCATATGTGAAGGTGGAGAGATACGAGTCCCCCCCCCCCCCCCCTTTTTTTTTTTTCCAGCAACAACGATAGCCCTTCACCCATGACCACTTTCATTCCTTTCCAATCATTATCATCATTACCCACTAACACGCCCACATGTAACTACTATTTGTCCAGTGTCATGACAAGAGATGTCATGTGTAAATGTATTGAATATAAAACATAAGTGAATTTGAGACTGAGGAGTACGTGTGGCAATTTTGAAAAGGGAGAATGTTTGTGGTATGGCCACAAAGTCAGACCATCACAGTGCTTTAAATCCCTAATCTTTCCTTGTTGTTGACTGGATGCTGAGGAGGCGTGTGACAGGTGAGAGAAGCTCACTGTTTGTAGGACGGGTGTGTTCCCCATCTGTGTGGCAGACCAGGAGTTGTAAAACAGAAGGATAGGTCTCTCGACTTCAGTCAAGGAAAGATAGATAAATATGTTTGAACATGGAGGTTGAAACGGAAAACTTTGTTTTCTGAGCAACCAATGAGTGGTCATTGATGTAGTGCAGACAGAAGTCTGCTAGGAAATTGTTTTTAGTACTGATTCCCTACGGGTAAGTTGCCAGTCAGGGAATAATAAAGAAATATGGAGAAAAGTGGAATTATTCATGAGTGAATATAAATGATTGGTTCACAAGCGTTGAGGCGATTGATTTTGATTTTTTTTTTTTTTTTTTTTTTTTTAAATTTTTTTTTAAAGTAAACGTAATGAGACTGTGCAATGAGAAGCATTTTGTAAAAACGCATGACTGGTTTATAAAAAAAAAAAATATACAAATCTTTTTTTTTAGATCAATATTTTTTTTGTATAGATTTCACTTGGTGTCCCCCAAACTGTAGGCAGGAATGTGATGGAAACTTGATAAAAATTACCTGTTCCATACCTAACTGTGGGACTTCGGGTTTCTTTTCAGAAAACCTGTGTACTGAACCTGTATCCTGAGAGTTTTAACTCCCGCTGGTGAAACTTTTATACAAGAAAGACATTCCTATGTAACCGTTTATTGTGTCAACTAGCAGGTAGACAGGTGCAATACTTTATGTGATAAACATTGAAGATAAGGAAATTAATGGCAAAATATTTGTAACACTTTTGTGGAAACTTCAAATGAAAGTTGGTCAGAAGATCTTATATGTCATTTTGTTTAATGTTGATTGGCATTGTGAAACTCTTTTGTTTTGTTTTGGTAAAGGGAACACAAAAAAAGTGGATTCTTGTTTCCTCAGTCTCTCCTTTGACTGAATGGAGTACACTGTGTTTGTGATTGAGAGTATGCAAATGCACTCTTTAGTAATTCATGATCACTTGTTGTGCAAAAGTAAATTGAATCTCAGTCTGCTGTTGAGCATGTCTGCAAATGTGAGAGGATATCCTAACCCCCACCAGATTCATGAGCCCTGACACACAGTGCCTAACCTCTTCAATGGAATAGCGTTCAGCAGAGGACAGAGCCCCCTCATGCTCGTTCCAACCCCAAAGACGTAGATGTAGTTGTCCAGGCCTGCTACCCCCACATGAGCCCGACCGACGCTCTCCCATGGGGCACAGACTCTGCCACTCTTGGGTCACTGGGTTGAAGCTCTCCATCATCTTCATCTCCAGACCCATGTCGTTCAGTCCTCCCATCACATACACCAGTCCTGTTGCATCATTATTCAGGATCAACATTAATGTCTTCATCTGTTGCATCATTATCCAGGATCAACGTTAATGTCTTCATCTGTTACATCATTATCAGGATCAACATTAATGTCTTCATCTGTTGCATCATTATTCAGGATCAACGTTAATGTCTTCATCTGTTGCATCATTATCCAGGATCAATGTTAATGTCTTCATCATCATTAATCAGGATCAATGTTAATGTCATCTGTTGCATCATTATTCAGGATCAACGTTAATGTCTTCATCTGTTGCATCATTATTCGGGATCAATGTTAATGTCTTCATCATCATTATTCACGATCAAGGTTAATGTCTTCATCTGTTGCATCATTATTCAGGATAAGCATCAATGTCTTCATCATCATTATTCAGGATCAAACGTTGATGTCTTGATCATCATTATTCAGGATCAACGTCAAT
>JADBJO010002507.1:160232-180232 GCA_016801955.1 Conus betulinus
GCACACAACCCCAAGCCATAACGAGGCAGCACCATATTCTGCACCTGACACACACACACACAAACACCTTCAAAACCGTACCAGACATAGAGCTTCTGGTTACACATAATAAAAGCAGACAGTAGGTCCTGCCTTAAACAGGTAATACATGACTGTGCGCTTTCAAACATGAAAACATCTAGCTGCCAGCCACTGTGGTAAAGTGGTTAGCATCGCGGACTCCCAGCTGGGAGGTTGTGGGTTCGATTCCCATCAGAGTCATGTGGGATTTTTTCTGCCCCGACCAGCTCCTACCCAGTGTTGAGTTTGCATGGGTTAAGCTGGGAAGACTGAGACCACAGGTTCAAGTTTCATCCACTTAACGCCGACGTCTCTGAGAGTGTTGCTCACATATCCTGACCAACACTGGTTGATGCCAGAATATATTATGAAAGGAAGCAAAGAGTACAGTCCTGCCATGTAGTCTCAGACCAGAATGGAAATCCATAGCATCATCTTCATCATCCTCTTCCTAATTGATCACTACAAAAAAAAAAGAAGTCTAAAATTCTGTGGCCCTTCATGCCCTGCTCTCATGGTGACCTCAGACTGGATGTCCTGTCCATGTGTGTGGCCTTGGTTTGATTCCGTCAGGGTCACGGCTATCGGTGAGTCCATGAGGGCTGTAGTTGGACGGATGTGGTGGTGCTCTCCGGAGGGATGTGGTGTCCTGCGTATGTTGGATCAGAACAGGCGCCACTGATCATCACCGAATTGACTCAGCAGCAGTGCAGTGTCTCCTCCGGTGGGTTGCTCTTGATGACTTGACATTGACTGCTCCCTGTGGATTGTTGGTGCTGGGGCTGCCGCGGGACTGATCAGGCTGTGGCTGTGGATGGGGTGTCGGAATGAGCGGCACAGGTGCACTGCCACTGAGGTGGCACAGAAGATGGGACGGCAAAAACAACAACGGAAAAAAAAAAAAAAAAGAATAAAAGAAAAAAAATCTAGAAATATCTAGTTACCAATGGCAAGATTTTTTCCTGAAAAGTTCTGGAAACGTGTCAATGACTTATGTCCCAGAACAATCAATCAATTCTTCATATCACACGAATGAAATATGCTGTTTAAATGTGATTAAGTCTAAATATATAGAGAGACTTCTAGAAACAACACACAACATGTCATGACTCTTTTTACAAGACAAAGTTACAAGAAATACTGATTATCCATACACAGATGAACAAAATCTTTAAAAAAAAAAATAAATAAAAAAAAAAAAAAACAGACAAACAAACAAAAAACAAATTCAGCATTTTTTGGATCAATGCCCCATTACCTACAACAGAAAGAAGTCAATACATGTACAACAACAAACAGGACAGAACATGTTCAGCAAGTGGGGCAGTAAGAAATGAAACAAATTTCTGGACAACTACTCCTAATACTACCAGATATTCACATTAACATTAACAGAACTGGTATCTATAATCAGACCTGTTTACCCCAAAATTTGACTTAGAGTATTCCAAATCCAAAATAAGAATACAATTATAATTTTCTATAAAATACAAGTACAACAACAAGAAAGTTTAAACCACACAGCAGCAGCAAAAAAAGCATCGTTTGTATCACAGCAGTGGAATACTACATTACTAGCAACTATGTTAAAAGTATCAGTATCATCCGTTTATATAAATACTAACACAGACCTGTTCACCCTAAAAACTACTGTTGGTGTACTTTTTGACAAAATGAGCATATTTTCCACAGAGTATGTACAAAATACTAAATTGCTGTAAAAGCAGGAGGGAGAGGGGAGGGTCCTTTCATTTGTTTTCACCTGCCGTCACATTGCAGGCACTTCTTGCCAGCAGTAACCACCTGATCTTGCACTGACTACAGTAAACCAGGTTCTTTCCGATACAAATTACTTTCAAACCTGATTCATTAGCATACTTTGGCACACGCTCATGCTCTCTCACCAGTTTTTCGGCGTTTCAGGGCATGTTTGTCAAGAAACGGACACTGCAAAACGTGATTTTTGCGCACAGAAGTTAGCAAGAATTGTCGCTCTTTGGTCAAAGCCTCCACTGCAGTTACCTTCTCAAAGTTCAATTACTGCTCAAGAACTTCATCTCCAGAATTTTTCTTCGACATTTTTTTTTTTGCAGTTTGTCATCTTCATCATCATATTTTTTGCAAAACATATGGAGAACAGCACAAAATCATATGGATAAACAGGTCTTTATAATGTATCAGACCTAAACTTACAGCAGGTGGTACCAGTCAGTTTTTCAGATGTGAAATGTATGCATGCATCTGATTTTAGCGCTGTACTGTCACCAAGCAAGCTGCTGAACTACCATTGAAATCCATCCTGGAGGAATACAAAGCAGGGAAGATCAGACTTCAAAGCATGCTGGAGGACTCAGGAGACAAGGTGGTAGAAGCAATCAAGCCCCAGCTGAAGACAGGCAGAAAGGAAAGTTCAAGAGGTGATGGATTCTGCAAAAGAAAGTCTCAAGATCAGTCACACACAGACCAACAGACAAGGACTGGGGGTAACCAAAACTGAATGGTGGTCAAAGGCCAAAGGAAAAGCCAAAACAGACATGATGATTCACTGGATGAGAAAAAAGAAGACCAAAAAAGACTCCAAAAAGCAGTCCAGCAGAGCCAAAAGGCAATGGACAAAGTGGGAGAATGCACTCCAAAGAAGTCTCACTTAGAATGACATTTGGCACATGGCCTCTCTTAGCATCAGCTTCATTCTCTCAGATCTGCATATGACCTTCTGCCCTCAAATGCAAACCTGGTGAAGTAGGGAAAAACTGACGATCCTTCATGCCCCCTCTGCCATGAAAAACAAACAGTTGAGCATGTCATAAGCTCATGTAAAGTAGCCCTAGCTCAAGGAAGGTACACATGGAGGCACAACCAAAGTGCTCAAAGAGATTGTACAAGTAGTCTGGGCTAGTACCAACACCACAAAAGGGAAAATCAGGACTCCAAAAGCACCCGCAACATTCTTCACGGCAGGAGGCAGCGAATCATGGCCAAGAACAACAGTGCCACTTGGAACATGCAGGCAGAGTCTGCTGGACGGGGGGCAGATGACTGGGAGTGCACTGCAGACCTCCCAGAATGGAAGAGTCACCCAGAGATCATCAGCAAGAGTGGCATGAGACCAGACATAGTAGTCCACTCTCAGTCAATCAAGCAGCTGATCATGATCGAGCTCACTGTGCCATATGAGAGCAGAATGGAGGCAGCTCAAATCTACAAGACTGAAAAGTATGCTGATCTGGCAAACAGCCTGAGGAGAGAAGGCTATCAGGTCAAAGTCCTCACTGCAGAAATTGGAGCTAGGGGGTTTGTAGGAACGTCTGCATACAGCCTCATGAAACAGCTCTCAGTTGCAGGAGGGAAAAAAAAAAAAACCAGAGCCCTGAAAGCAATGGCAGAAGCAACAGAGAGGTGTTCAAGCTGGATCTGGTCAGGAGGAACAAAAGTGAACTTCATAAGGCTTAACTTTCCTACAAATATCAGGTGTCCCAGTGGCTCAGTGACTAGTATGCAAGTCATTAAGTGGAAAATGAGCATGTCCAGAGGGTCATGGGTTCGAATCCCAGCCATGGCTCGTCCCAAGGTGGGGGAAAAAAAAAGGGGGGTGGGGGGGCAGCACAGGGACATCAGGCGTCATGAACTGGGTGTGGCCCAACCCCCCTAGAGTGTCAGGAAATATGGGCTGAAACACTTGCTTGAAGGGGGCTTCTCTTCTGAGGACTCTCTGCTGCCACGCTCTCCACGAGTTTTCTTTCTACTGAAATTAAAGTACATGAAATATTGAGTTCAATATCTCAAATAGTTTCTGAGATATGGTCATTTGAATATTTCTTATGTTTGACATTAACGTAATTATGCAGTCTGAACCTTCTTTATAACATGCAGTGTGCCCAAAGTAAATATCAAGAGTGCTTTCTAGAGGTTTAAATTTATCTTAAGGACAATGAAAATCAGAAAAAAAATAACTGAGTAAAATTCATAAAATCAAAATTTTAGTCCCCAGCAAATCAGCAGAAAAATCATGAAATCGCCCATAAAACAAGTGAAAAGACCAACCTCACCACCCAGGCAAAGTCAAAATAATCCACCAGCACACCCCAGAACTATTTGGGACCCGCAACTTATTACTTAGATTTTTTTTTTTTTTTTTTTTTTTTTTTCTGGAGGCTACAGTTTGAGAAGAACAAAAATACAGGCTTCCAAAGAGTCCTTACCATGGCAGTTTGAGACCTAAAATAAATGACACAAAATCCTGATTCAGGCTTATAATCATCTCCACTTGTAGTCAACATACAGAGATGGTTCACATACCAAAATGTCTGTCTCCTCAAGACTAAGACACAGGTTAAAAATGCAACTTCATTTAATGCACTGATTTCATATTACATTTTATAACCCCGAGGGAAAGAGAGGTTCATGAAATACCAATTCGTTCAACTGTTGAGCTATTCTACCACCTATCACATCTGCTTTATACAAACAATGCAATATCTGCAGAGCAGTGTATTGCACTACGGACTGTCACACAACCACACACACAACACATATGTGCCAGCGCACAGCATTGTATACTTCTATACACTCCACAACACCATGACACGTGCAGGTGTACATCACCATGTACTGCTACACACACTACCTGGGACCAGGCATTGGTGAGGGGGTCGTAGCGCTCCACTGTGTCATAAATCATGCAGTCACTCTCCCCGCCGGCCACATACACACAGCGGTTCAACACCGCCACCCCATGACTACTCCGTGCGTATTTCATGGCCGACACTGTGTGCCAGTGCTGGTAAAATGTGTCGTATTTTTCCACCGACGCTAACGTCTGTGTGTCCGTCCACCTGTAACCACGTGTGCGACAGTAACCCCCAAGGGACAAAGACATATTTTCGAGCAGACTTCCGAGGATGCAGGAGGTATGGACGGAAATGCAGAAGCTTGATTTCAGCAGCTCCTAACCGCTGGTCCAGACGAGATTCCTGCACCACTTGCGTCACGGCCTCTCTCAAGTTTTCATCATCAATATCTTCGATCATGGCATCCACATCTTTCTGTGGTATCAAAGGAAATCGGACAGGTTTCAGGACATCGGGCACCATGGGCAAGCGAGCATGCATGTCATGTTGTAACCAGCACAGCGCCGCCTTCAACACCTGCGCTTCAGAGTCCACCTGCAGCAGCTCGCTGTGGAGGATGTGAATCAACTGTCGCCACTCCAGACGCCGGAACTCTGCCTCCCCTGTGACCTGCAGGAAGTGCTGTTCCATGAAACGCTCTGCTGACTCCTGCACCTTCTGCAGCTGGTGTAACTCCCCCAGGACATAGATCCCTGGAATTCACAAAGCATTGGCATTGTTAGATTGCTCCTGCAGTGGGTATAACTCCCCCAGAACATAGATCCCTGGAATTCACAAAGCATTGGCATTGTTAGATTGCTCCTGCAGCTGGTGTAACTCCCCCAAGGCAAAGATTCCAGGAATTCACAAAGCATAGGCATTGTTAGATTGCTGCTGCATTAGGTGTAACTCCCCCAGAACTCTGATGCCTTAAATTCATAAAAGATAGATACAGACACCTCTTGCTTCATATGATTAAGAACCAACTCAACATTATTCATAAAACACACAAATAAGGATAGACCAGCCACCTTAGTGAAGTGGTTAGCATCACAGACTCCCGGCTGGGAGGTCATGCATTTGATTCCCATCAGGGGCAGAGGGATATTTCCCCCAACCACCTCCTACCCAGAGTTGAGCTTTCTATGGGCTCAGTTGGAAGAACTGGGACCACACAGTTCAGCCTCATCCACTAAACGGATGCATCTCTGAGAGTGTTCCTATATCCGACCAATACTGCAAGTGTCTATATGTATCGCGCCTGGTTGAAGCTAAGATATTTTATGAAAATAAGTACATAAGTACAGTACATGCAGTCTCAGACTGGAATGGAAATCCATAGCATTCTCTTCATCATCCTCATTCTCATCGATCAACGTTTTAATAAAAAAAATCTGAAATTCTGTGGCCCTTCATGCTCTCAGAGTTGATATCCTCTCCACGTCTATGGCCTTGATTTGATTCTGTCAGGGTCACCGGTATCAGCAAATTCATGGGGGTCATTGTTGGATGGACATGACAGGGCCCTTGAAGGGACAACACACTAACGCTGGCTCTACAATTATTGTCGTCAGTAGGGGGCTTAATAAGTGGTGTCCTGCGGATGTTGGATCAGAACAGGCACCACTGAATACTACCGAAGTGACTCGACAGCAGTGCAGAGTCTCCTCCAGAGGGGTTGCCTCTTGACGACCTGAAACTGACTGCTCCTAGATCTCCAGTGCCAAAGTTGTGGCAGGCTGGATTGGGCTGTGGCTGTGGATGTGGGGTCAGAATGAGCAGCGTGGGTGCAATGCCACTGAGGTGCTACAGAAGTTAAGACAAAACGAAAATTTAAAAAAGACAGCTACAGGTTTCCTCAGCAACAGACCAATTTATCCTAGAAAAGTGTTCAAACATAAAAGTGTTGATCATTTCTATGCTGCCTTTGTCATTTCTTTAGAAACAAACTGGACAGGTTTTTAGCAACTTTCTTGTCTACCTCAGTCTGTCGTCTCTTTCGCCTCTCTGCTGACATCCATCTCTCTCCTTTCACCCATTTTTTTCTCCTCTACCTCTGTCTCTTCTCTACAATCAGGCCAGAATAGCTCAGTAGCAGAGGAGAGCACCGGACTTGTTATCTTGGTGATCCTGAGGTTGCGGGTTTGAATCTCCACCAGGCACTTTCTGTACAGGACGATTTTTCCCTCAGAGTAAACATTGGTTCTAACTCCATTTCCCATACAGTCCTTTGAATGAGACTAGAAACCAAGGCTCTGTTAACATCTTGCACACACATGTCAAATCCCATCACCAACTTTTGGAAGAGAAGGCCAGTTTGGCCATTGGTATGGATGACATGTTACATATAGCATGCACCATGTGTAAGAAATGGAAAAATTAAGGGAAGTAAGGAAATTTGAGTGAACAATATTGAATGATATTGACTGGACGACATAGCAAATGAATGAATGAAGCGGTAACTGGCAGCTCTTCAGTCGGCACTACCCAGGTAGGCAGCCCATTGTATGAACGAGTGTGGATTGTAAAGCCCTTAGAGCATGGTCTCTAGGTGAGAATAGGCGCTATACAAGTATTCACAATAATAATAATAATAATAATAACAATAATGATAATAATAATATCAGCATTCATCTCTTTCCTTTCCTTCATGTTTCACCTCAACATTCAGTCTGTTTCCTCTGTGTTAAAACAACACATTTCCTTTCAGTCATTTTTCTCCTCTACATGCCTGTCTTCTTTCTGTTACACCCACCTTTGTTTTTCCTCCTCCATCTTTCTCCTCCATCTCAGTCCTCTGTTAAACCCCCCTCTTTCCATCTTTCTCCTCCACCTCAGTCTTTTCCTCTGTTTAAAAACCCCCTCTTTCCATCTTTCTCCTCCACCTCAGTCTGTTTCCTCAGTTAAAAACCCCCTCTTTCCTTCCTTCCATCTCTCTCCCCCACCCATGCCTGTTTCCTCTCTGTCAACACCCACCTCCTCCTTTTCCTCCATCTTTTCTCCTCCATCTCAGTCTGTCCCTCTCCTTCCTTCTTTGTTCGCATACATTAGTGTCTTTTCCACCATCTTTCCCTATTTATTCCAAATGTTACGGCATTGACATCATTAGTGTCTTTTCTGCCATCTTTCCCTATCTATTCCAAATGTTACAACCTTGACATCCGCTAGTGTCTTTTCCACCATCGTTCCCTATCTATTCCAAATGTTACAGCGTTGACATCCATTAGTGTCTTTTCCGCCATCTTTCCCCATCTATTCCAAATGTTACAGAGTTCACATCCATTAGTGTCTTTTCCACCATTTTTCCCTATCTATTCCAAATGTTGCAAACTCTCATGGAATATACTCAGAAGACCTGAAAATAGAGAAGAAAAAAAAAAACAAAAACAGAACAAAAATCTTTAACGTTTCAGTCATAGAGCGTCTTCAAGACTTGTGACATAAAATGAAAGACAAATAAATACATATAGGCAACGACATATGAAAATGTATATGTAAACGGATGAATATGTGTTTATTAAAGGCGTGTGTGTGTGTGTGTGTGTGTGTGTGTGTGTGTGTGTGTGTGTGTGTAGTTTGTACTGTTCACAGAAGATTGGTGGTCAAAAATCTTTTTTTATTATTCCAAATGTTGTTTAAAGTCAGCAAACTGAAGGATCGGCAGCCTGTAAGGGGCGATATGAATGGAAGTAGTTCTCAGTCACCTCAACAATACTGCTTGTAATTTGTTTCTCATGGGTTTGAATGAAAAGCAAAGACCAGTTTTTTGTTTCTTTTCATGTTACTTGCTCCTTCCTGTATCGGAAGACTGAAGGACAACATACTTTCTCAACTCAACTGAAATGTGTCAGATGTGAACAACCAACAAATCTATCACTGGGAGTATGGCAGACACATTTTCCTTACGAATATCTCAGGTATACCCCTCCCACCTTCCCTCAGGTCTCCTAGAGAATTGATTGCCCACCACTACCAGCTCGGACCACTGAAGTCAGTTTAGTAGCAGCAGTTCTTTCCCTTTGACCATTTTTTGGTTTAAAACAACCTGTGCATGGATTTGATTTGACCACAGCTGAACACCAAGCGTCATGTGTACAATGATGACACTGTAAATAAAGCTGAACACCCAGTGTCATGTGTACAATGATGTCAGTGTAAATAAAGCTGAACACCCAGCATCATGTGTACAATGATGTCAGTGTAAATAAAGCTGAACACCCAGCATCATGTGTACAATGATGACAGTGTAAATAAAGCTGAACACCTAGCATCATGTGTACAATGATTCAGTGTAAATAAAGCTGAACACCCAACGTCATATGTACAATGATGACAGTGTAAGTAAAGCTGAACACCCAGTGTCATCTGTACAATGATGACAGTGTAAGTAAAGCTGAACACCCAGTGTCATCTGTACAATGATGACAGTGTAAATAAAGCTGAACACCCAGTGTCATCTGTACAATGATGACAGTGTAAATAAAGCTGAACACCCAGCGTCATGTGTACAATGATGACAGTGTAAAATAACGCTGAACACCCAGTGCCATGTGTACAATGATGACAGTGTAAATAAAGCTGAACACCCAGCGTCATGTGTACAATGATGACAGTGTAAATAACACTGAATACCCAGCCTCATGTGTACAATGATGACAGTGTAAGTAAAGCTGAACACCCAGTGTCATCTGTACAATGATGACAGTGTAAGTAAAGCTGAACACCCAGTGTCATCTGTACAATGATGACAGTGTAAATAAAGCTGAACACCCAGCGTCATGTGTACAATGATGACAGTGTAAATAACGCTGAACACCCAGTGCCATGTGTACAATGATGACAGTGTAAATAAAGCTGAACACCCAGCGTCATGTGTACAATGATGACAGTGTAAATAACGCTGAACACGCAGCCTCATGTGTACAATGATGACAGAATAAGTAAAGCTGAACACCCAGTGTCATCTGTACAATGATGACAGGGTAAGTAAAGCTGAACACCCAGTGTCATCTGTACAATGATGACAGTGTAAATAAAGCTGAACACCCAGTGTCATGTGTACAACATTGACAGAGTAAAATGATAAAAGTGTTACATAATGAGGACAGCGTTGCATTCTAATGACTCTAAATAATGATGACAGTGTAAAATTAATGATGACAATATAAAACTTCTAATAATGTATACCACTGATGAAATAAAGTACTGATTACACTGTAAACTACCGATGACAGTGTAAACTACTGATGACAGTGTAGACTACTGATGACAGAGTAAGTGCGGATTATGTAGTGCTTATATATACATGTGTGTGTGTGTGCGTGTGCGTGTGTGTGTGTGTGTGTGTGTGTGTGTGTGTGTGTGTGTGTGTGTGTGTGCACTCATCATAGAGGTCATTTGGTGTTATTATTACAAAGATGACGAGGTGAATGTCTCATATTATATCAATGTTCTTTTTTTTTTTTTCTGAAGTTATAACTACTGGAATAACTACACATAACTCTTTGTATCAATATAATGCCTATGTTAACTAGTTTTATAAATCAACTTTGCTCATAGGAATGATGATAGCATGTACTGATCCATCCACTAACAGCTGCTAAACACTCTTATTACCAATTTTGTCAAATCCATGCTTGATTACCAAAGCGCTGTGTCCATGCTGTTTCTGGAATTGGTACCTTTACTATCACCTTTACTTTCATTGTTATTCCTTTTTCTATTGGTATCTGCATATTGTGCTCTGTATGTGTCTTGTAAAACGAAAAAAAACAAAAAAAAAAAAAAAAAAAAAAAAAAAAAGTAAGCGCTAATCACAGAGTGAACTGCTGATAATAGCATAAACAACTGATGACAACAAACTGCTCAATGACAATGAAACTACTGATGACACATGAACTGCTGATGACAGTGTAAAATATTGATAAAATGTAAACTACAGATGACAGTCTAAACTGCTCATGACAATGAAACTACTGATGACACATGAACTGCTGATGACAGTGTAAAATATTGATAGCAATGTAAACTACAGATGACAGTCTAAACTGCTCATGACAATGAAACTACTGATGACATATGAACTGCTGATGACAGTGTAAAATATTGATAGCAGTGTAAACTACAGATGACAGTCTAAACTGCTCATGACAATGAAACTATTGATGACATAGTGAACAGCTGGTGATAGTGTAAAATATTGATAGCAATTTAAACTACAGATGACAGTGTAAAAAATTGATAGTAAATTAAACTACAGATGACAGTCTAAACTGCTCATGACAATGAAACTACTGATGACACAGTGAACTGCTGATGACAGTGTAAAATATTGATAACAATTTAAACTACAGATGACAGTGTAAAATATTGATGGCAATTTAAACTACAGATGACAGTGTAAAATACTGACTGCAATTTAAACTACAGATGACAGTGTAAAAATTGATAGCAATTTAAACTACAGATGACAGTGTAAACTGCTGATGACATTCTAGACTGCCACTGACAGTCTAAACTGCTGATGACAGTGTGAACTGCTGATATAATGCAAACTATTGATGACAGTGTAAACTACTGATGAAAATGTAAAGCTATCAACATTGAACACTACTGACGACAGTATAAACTGCTGATAACAGAGTGAAGTACTGATGACAAGACTAGTGATGACAGTGTGAACTGTTGCTAATAGTGTAAACTGTTGCCAGCAGTGTAAACTGTTGATGACAAACATAAACTGCTGATGACTGTGACAATGTTCATACCAACACAGTTGTCGGGAGCCAAATGCTCAATCAGGAACTGTTGACAAAGAGTCACCACCGGCAGCAACTGTAACATGTCTGCAGCAGCCAGCAGTTCCTGGCAGGTGTCTGCACATACCTGGATGGTGCCTGGTCAACACACACATAACACCTGCATTGGATGGTGCCTGGCCAACACACACACACAACACCTATATTGGATGGTACCTGGCCAACACACACACACACACACCATATTGGATGGTGCCTGGCCAACACACACACACATACACCTATACTGGATGGTGCCTGGCCAACACACACACACACACATAACACCTATATTGGATGGTGCCTGGCCCACACACACACACACACACAACACACCTGGATTGGATGGTGCCTGGCCAACACAACACACACACACAACACCTATATTGGATGGTGCCTGGCCAACACACACACAACACCTGTATTGGATGGTGCCTGGCCAACACACACAGAACACCCATATTGGATGGTGCCTGATCAACACACACACACAACACCCATATTGGATGGTGCCTGGCAACACACACACACAACACCTATATTGGATGGTGCCTGGCCAACACACACACACACACAACACCCATATTGGATGGTGCCTGGCCAACACACACACATAACACCTATATTGGATGGTGCCTGGCCAACACACACACACAACACCCATATTGGATGGTGCCTGGCCACACACACACACATAACACCTATATTGGATGGTGCCTGGCCAACACACACACACACACACACAACACCTATATTGGATGGTGCCTGGCCAACACACACACACAACACCCATATTGGATGGTGCCTGGCCAACACACACACACAACACCTATATTGGATGCCTGGTGCCTGGCCACACACACACACACACACACAACACCTATATTGGATGGTGCCTGGCCAACACACACACACAACACCTATATTGGATGGTGCCTGGCAACACACACACACATAACACCTATATTGGATGGTGCCTGGCCACACACACACACACACACACACACACAACACCTATATTGGATGGTGCCTGGCCAACACACACACACATAACACCTATATTGGATGGTGCCTGGCCAACACACACACACACAACACCTATATTGGATAGTGCCTGGCCACACACACACACACACACCTATATTGGATGGTGCCTGGCCACACACACACACACACACACACACACCTATATTGGATGGTGCCTGGCCAACACACACACATAACACCTGTTTCACTTTACCCACTGAATGAACACATACGCAATATACACACACATCAGGGCTGCAATCAAGTCCAAAATTCACAATATACACATTAATTAAATAGCCAAGACCAAAACTCACGTCATGTCCTGAAACTCACCAGTTTAATCAAGAAGTCTAAAACTACAAGCACACTAAAAGTTAAATCAAATAAATATAGAGTCCCTCTCTGAAATTTAAACTCAGATCTGGTGGAACCAAGTCTTAATGGATTCTGCAGTGCGATACACAACACACATCCAGACTAACACAACTACACAACTGCACACACCACACAGTTAGACATACTACACACACACACACACACACACACACACACACACACACACACACACACACACACAAAATCTCAGATCACTCCATCTGTCAAGTAATCTAGAAAATGCTTCATGGACTAATATAAAATGAAACACAACAACAAATACAAAAAAAAAAAAAAAAAAAACTTAGTCAACAAGAATCAGCAAAACAATCAACAGACACTGACAAGACATGACAACAAAAACTGTTGGAATGCCAGGACATCAGTACACTGTGCTCCTCCCAGTTTCGGTATCCCAGCAAACAGGAAACTCAATCTTTTAGTTGAAAAGGGCACAGACTAAGAGGGATCCAGAGTCACTCCGGGAAAGTCCAGAGCACCCAACACTACAGTGCTTAGAGAGACAATGCACCCATTTATGAAGAACCAACACCTGTGATGGTTGAATCCTGTCTCAGACATCTGAACACTGGGTTTCGGCCAGACTTCATTCCTTTATGTTTTTTTTCTTCCCTTCTTAACATTGCACGTAAATTTAGCACCATAGCAAAACCTTTCACAACACAAGGACTTGTGTTTCAAAAGAATCGCACCAGAAAACTACCATCTACTGATCGTAATGTTTTGAGGACACAGATCTGCAAGCATGATCTGACAACAGCAGCAAGGACACCAGGGAAATGGTGACGGCCATGGGCACAGATGAATTGGAGACAGCAGAGAGATACGACAGGTGATATATAGATCATGGAAATAGTAGATAAGGTACTGATGAGATGGAGAACCCATTCCCGTTGAAGAGGACTTGCTCTGCAGACTCAGTGGCACTGCCATCTTTTCAGGTCTCTTTCAATGGATCTGTAAGCCATCTGGATTGGTGACTGCGCATACCTGCTACTTTCCTTCACATGATGATAAGGTTGAATTTGTCAAGAAACGCTGGACACTTAACTTTTTTGTGTGTGTGCTTTTTCATAACATTTTCGTGGCGATACTAAATTAGTGCACACATCATGTTCATGATGTACTCATTTGTTTTTCACAAAGCAAGACTTCCAGCATCACCATCAAAAAGAAAAAAAAAAAATGTGCTGGATTCTGTTCACTTGAGTTCTTGGGATATACTGTTCCCAAAGTAAATCTTAAACTCCAATAAGACAAAGTGAAAAATATTGTGACTATTCCGCAACTCACTTTCAAAAAGGAACTTTGTTCTTTGATGAATCTTTTGTGCTACTACTTACCATTCATCCCACCTCTTTGCTGCAATCCCTGCTCCCCTGACCAATCTGACTAACAGCAATCATAGAAAGCCAGTTGAGGGGTCCGACAACTGTGGACAAGATTTTCACAACTGCAGAGAATTTTGACCTCAAACCTTCAAACTATCTGATCTTAAGGTTCCTTTTTGTGTGAGGCCTGATGCATGATGCACTGGGGAAGAAGCTCTCTTACTCTACACTGTTGATGTCTTTCGTCCCATTGTTTCTGTTCACAGAACTACTACTTGACAGAGAGAAAAAAGTACAGCACAATTTGTGAGGGTTTGTCTCATTAGTGTCTGGACATACCATGTCCAGATATCTGTGGAACTGGTCTTTCATGTTACAGACAGACCTACCTACAGGTCAACAGTTTCAATACTTGACTGGCTGGTATCAACACAACGCAGGCCTCCAAGGGTGGTACAGGACTGCTCTAAAGGCAGGTGAAGACAGTGCTTCTCTGGGTCCTCCCCAGCACCTTTGGGTGTTTCTTTTTCTTTTTCTTCTAAACAAGGTGACCGAGGGCAGAAACTAAAGCAAATCTCAAAAAGAAATGGTATTATTTCCACCATACAGACTAACAGATTACAGGACAAAACACAATGCATTTCGATCTCTCGGGTCTTCTTCAAGCAAAAACAAGCAACATTTAGGACAATGAAAATGAAGAATGAGCAACCACTTCTCTTTTCATATTCAGCACAGAACGGTTGTTGGACATAAACGAGGCCGTTAGAAGGGGATCATGGGAGTTAACAATGACGACAATAATAATGATGGTAACAATAGCAATAATAGTGATAACAGTGGTGATGATGAAAACATAAATAATGAGAGGAGCAATAGTGTTAATCTTTTTTTTCTTTTTTTTTTGTGATAATTTTTTATAATATGGCGATAACAGTTGTAGTATTAGTAATAGTAGTGGCTAAACACTGATGGAGAGAAAGAAAAAGGGGGTGGAGGGTAGAAAAACAGAAGGGTTTGTTTGTTTTGTAATTAATGTTTAATGGTATGACATATTAGTGATAGCTGTGATTGTGGTAGATTGATAATAGTGCCTAGTAGTAAGAGAAGAAAAAAAAAAAAAAAAACACTAGTAGGTGGTGATCATGATGATAGTAGTTACATCTGGGGGATGTTGATAATGATAATGATTGGGAAGGATTGGACATGACCTATCATTACAAAGTTATGATTTCTCTGTGGAAGCCATGTATGGTTCTGCAAACAAGTTTGCTGATGCACTATCACATTCTCAGATGGAACACGTTAGTTTCCTTGATTTTTTTTTTTTCTTTTGCATACATCCCTGTTCAAACCTGACAGTTTTTTTTTTTCTTCTGGATGATGATAGTGCCGGGCAGAGAAAACATTTTTTTTTTCACTTTTGGCTATATTTCTCAGCGCATTTCACATTGCAGATTTCTTTTAAAAGATAATAACCAGTTGCACTGTGTTTATATGTGAATCAAAAGAAAAGCCTTCACAGCCACACACCTAAATGGAAAAAAAGTATGGCAGATCTGAGTGTGTGGCCTCTAGGAGTTAAGACCTGTTCCTTCACTTTCTGTCCTCACCTAGCTTGGCCAGTGGGCTAAATAGGGGGCCGGAGTAGCTTGGATGATAGAGCGCTGTACTAGTAATCTTGGTGATCCTGGGATTGCGGGTTCGAATCTATGCCGGGCAATTTCGGTAAAGGGGTATTTTTCTCTCTCAGAGATTGGTTCTGACTCCATTTCCCCAAATAATCTTTCAAACAAGACTATAAACCGAGGTTCTGTGTGTGAACGCATGCATAACACCTTGCACACACGTCAAATCCCATCTCCATCTTTCAGAAGAGAAGGCTAGTTTGGCCGTTGGTATGGATGACACATTACACATAGCATGCACTCTGCGTGAAAAATCGAAAGAATGAAAGAGTTGTTAAATTGAATGAATGATGTTGACTGAATGACACAGGAAACAACTGAATAAAGCGCCAGCAGGCAGCTCTTCGGTCGGCTCTAGCCAGGTAGGCAGCTCTAGCCAGGTAGGCAGCCTGTTGCGTAAACGGGAATGTGGATTGTAAAGCGCAAAGAGCTGGTTGGTCTTTGGCTGGGGATAGGCACTAAATAGTGCCCTCTTAAAAAAAAAATTAAAAATTATGTTTGTGTGTGTGTGTGTGTGTGTGTGTGTGTGTGTGTGTGTGTGTGTGTGTGTATGTGTTTGGTGGTCTTTCTTTGAGAAAAAATTATCTCAAAATTCATTAAAAAAGTACTACAAATGTAAAGAGTGGAAAAGGTGTCCATCGCCGATCTTTTCCAAACACGAAAAGACTAGCATTCCTACAGCTGTTTGTTTTTCAGACTAATGATTCCCTTTAGCTTTTCCTCCAGTCACGGCTGAAGCACGAGTAACAGAGCTACTGATGCTGCTAGAAGTATGTTCCAACAGCAAATCAGCCACCATGGACTCCTGGCTGAGAGGTCATGGGTTCAGTTCACATCAGAGTCATGGGGATTTTTCTGCCCCAACCAACTCCTACCCAGAGTTGAGTTTGCTATGGGCTCGGTTAGGAAGACTGGGACCACACAGTTGAGTTTCATTCACTTAATGGATGTGCTTTTGAGAGTGTTGCTCAAATTTCCTGACCAACACTGCAGGTGTCACTTGGGCCTGGTTGATGCTGGGATATATCATGAGAGGAAGCATAATATTATGAAAGGAAGCATAGAGTACAGCCCTGTCATGCAGTCTCAGACTGGAATGGAAATCCGTAGCATCATCTTCATCATCCTCATTCTCATCGATCAGCATTAAAAAAAAAGTCTCAAATTTTGTGGCCCTTCATGCCCTGCTGTCATGGTGACCTCAGTTTCAATGTCCTCTCCACATCGTGGCCTTGGTTTGATTCCGTCGGAGTCACCAGTACCGGACGTGGTGGTGCTCTCCAAGGGGAGACCTCACTATGTCAGCTCTGCAATAAGCAATTATTGTTGTCAGTAGGGGGCTTGTAGGTGGTGTCCTGTGTATGTTAGATCAGAACAGGCGCCACTGACACCACCGAAATGACTTGGCAGCAGTGCAGTGTCTCCTCCGATGGGTTGTCTCTTGACGACTTGACATTGACTGCTCCCTGTGGACTGCTGGTGCCGGGGCTGCGGCAGGACTGACCAGGCTGTGGCTGTGGATGGGGTGTCGGAATGAGCGGCGTGGGTGCACTGCCACTGAGGTGGTACAGAAAACTGCACAGCAAAAGTAAAAACAAAGACGTTTCCCCAGTGAGCCCCATTGGGCATGGTTGTCATCGTCACTGCAGATTACTGGTTGCCTGGTCCCTGGCGCTTTTCCTTGCTCCCATGGAAGCAGGACAGTCTAGCTTGTGGGCATTTCTGGATGAGTGAGAACACTTGGTGCAACAGCAATGAACATTCTGACCAGCCGCCGTGGCGAAGTGGTTAGCGTCGCGGACTCCCTGCTGGGAGGTCGTGGGTTCGAATCCCATCAGAAGTCATGTGGGTTTTTCTGCCCCGACCGGCTCCTACCCAGAGTTAGTTTGCTGAGGGCTCAGTTGGGAAGACTGGAACCACACAGTCGAGTTTCATCCACTTAATGGATGCGTTTCTGAGAGTGTTGCTCAAATTTCCTGACCAACACTGCAGGTGCCTGTATCTCTCGGGCCTGGTTGACGCCGGGATATATTATGAAAGGAAGCGTAGAGTACAGCCCTGTCATGTAGTCTCAGACAGAAATGGAAATCCGTAGCATCACCTTAATCATCCTCATTCTCATCGATCAGCATAAAAAAAAAAGTCTCAAATTCTGTGGCCTTTCATGCCCTGCTCTCATGGTGACCTCAGTTTCGATGTCCTCTCCACGTCTGTGGCCTTGGTTTGGTTCCGTCGGGGTCCCGGTATCGGCGAGTCCATGGGGGCTGTCGTTGGACGGACGTGGTGGCGCCCTCCGGGGGGAGAGCTCACTCACGCCGGCTCCGCGCGACTAAGCAATTATTGTCGTCAGTAGGGGGCTTAGTAGGTGGTGTCCTGCGTATGTTAGATCAGAACAGGCGCCACTGAACACCACTGAAGTGACTTGGCAGCAGTGCAGTGTCCCCTCCGGTGGGTTGCCTCTTGACGACTTGACATTGACTGCTCCCTGTGGATTGCCGGTGCCGGGGCTGTGGCGGGCCGATCGGGCTGTGGCTGTGGACGGGGTGTCGGAATGAGCGGCGTGGGTGCACTGCCTCTGGTGGCGCAGAGGTTGGGACAGCAAAAAAAAAAAAAAAAAAAAAAAAAAAGTAATGAACATTCTGGAAATAGTTATGAACATTCTGTGAAAGAAAAACTCACAACTTGTGTGTGTGTGTGTGTGTGTGTGTGTGTGTGTGTGTGTTTTCCTCTCTGAATTCTTATAAATAACAGTTACTGTGCATTGGTGGTTGGAGTGCCCTCTGTTGTGAAAAGGGAATTTGCAAGGTAACTAGTCCACCTAAATGGGAAAGAAAGAAATTAAATTGTGTGTGTGTGTGTGTGTGTTTTTTTTTTCTTTTTAAAAAAGTTACTGTGCACCCCTCTGTTGTGAAAAGGGAATTTGCAAGGTAACTAGTCCACCTAAATGGAAAGAAGAAATTCATTTTTTCTTATTTTTGAAAAAGTTCCACCCATAGAGACATGGTCTTGGGGAAGAGAATGTGTGTCCCTGCCTGTTTGGACACAGGAGATGAATGCTGTCCTGACTGGGCATGCACAAAGTATATAGGTTTGCTGGTAGAATTCACAACACGCTCCCAGTTACTCATTTATTATCTTTAAAAAAAATGTTTGCTAAAATATAATCAGTTGTTATGTTGCCAGTGTAGTTTGTCTGAGTGCATGACACATTGTTTTGTTTTTCCTCCTAGGACACAATCTTCAGACAGCTTGCCTGTCACATGCACGCATGCAGAATGACAGTCTTCGACAGTGTTTAAGCGAGTATTGCTGTTTTGTCTTCGCTCATGGTTTGAAAAGTATTGCTATTAGTTCTGCTCCATGATTTAGCAGGTATTGTTGACAGTCAAGAGAACACAAGATGGTATCCAACTCCTTGATGTGGGAAAGCAGAATAATATGAAGGCCTTTGCATAGTGACTCTACAGCAGGCTGGATCTCCACTTCATGATGATGGATGGCTGTCTGGCACCAATATCTCCTTTGCCAGCATATATTGAAATGGTGACAGAAAATGCAGGTTAAGGATTAAGAGTTAGGTTGCTGCACATATATATGTATAATGACTGGCCACAGTATAGCTTGACATACAAGTATGTTTGCAGGTCATTTTCTGCAGTGGGTCCTAATGTGTGAAGGGACACCTATCTTTCAGTCTGAGACACACAGTCAGCCAAAGATGTGGCAAGGAAAGGAGTTCAGTGAACTGGGGCCTGTTTTCTTCGGTTCCTCCTCGCTTAAATCGTAGCCGCCCTGTTCACTTCTAAATCCTTCATACAGGGAAAATATAAAATGAAAAAAGTATTGAAAATAGATATGAAACTGCCCGCCCCTTTTCTTGCGCCCACCCCAGTATGCACTAAGCATTGGCACCTGAGTAGACAAAGTGAAGGAGCTGCTCAAAGATGGCAGCAGACACGTCATGCAATGTGATGTGTTCCTGCTTTCCCTCAGTCAGTCCACACATGAACATGGCACGGAAGTATGGACTCGCCGCCGCCAACACCAAGCGGTGGGCAGGGAACTCTCGCTCCCCCACCCTCAGCCGCA
>JADBJO010002507.1:182732-185232 GCA_016801955.1 Conus betulinus
ACATATACAATAATACATGCTTGTGCATGCACATAAAGGAAGGATCTATACAATGGGATGGGGAGGTGTCTAAATGGGGGTCTTAGAGATAAAGTTCAGGTCTTTAAAGATATATGATTGCTTAGTTTTAATATTTAAACTGGTTTTGGTTTTAATACTTCTGCCGCCGATTTTTATCAAAACCAGTGTTAATACCAATGACACCACAAGTGTCGGTTCTGCTTGGATATGTTCTTTTCTAAACCATTGAGAATACCATTGTTCTTATTCATTTCATTGTCACACTATACTGTTGGCTCTGCCTGGGACAGGTTTGGAATTGCTAGGGATAATATAATTATAAGCAACAGGTTGTCGGAGAGGAGGTAGGCAGATAGTGCCAAAATGTTCTCCTCTTTTATTTAGTTAGTGCCCACTGTACACGCCATGTTAGCACATGGATATTTATGTCAACTGTGTAAGACATTGACTGATATGAAATTGGTTCTACGAAGCTGAATTGAATTGAAATGAGATATTTCTGAAGATATGGAATCAATCTGATTTTATATCTTGTAAAGAAATAACAAGTCATTTTGAAAAATTCATATGAAAGATTGTAACCCAGCTGCCATATCATATATCATGTAGTATGTACTATTGTATCATGTAATATATCATATCGTATAATATCATTTATATCATACCATACCAAACTATATCATATCAAATCAAACAATATCAAAGATTGGCTTATGGGCTTTATCTTAATAATAATTATTATTATCTATGGTGCTTACATAAGCCCTAAGCGCTTACAAATGCAGAAAAGATTAAAGAAAACATACATGAAGTTAATAAGAAGATAAATGTTACAGTAAGTACATGCACCTACAAACAAGGGTGCATACTGACACACACTCATGCACACACACAATCCCACACACAGTCTCGTAACAACGCACACAACAGCACGCGCAAACACACACACATACATAGGCACGTGCGTGCACACACACACACACACACACACACACACACACACACACACGCACGCACGCACACACACACACACACACACATACACACATACACGTCGCAGAATTAATTTTACAGGGAAGCAAGGGGAAGAAAGAACTGCTATTGATAGGTGAAGAGGGTTGTTATAAGAAATGCCTTCAAGGAAGACAGGGAATTTGAAGTACGCAAAGATACCAAGAAACCGGACCCTGAAAAGAAAAAGAGCAATCGCCATAGGTTTTAATTCAAAATTGTGGAATTTTGAGCAGCCTGTTGTCGCTTTATCAGCTTTTTGCCTGAAAACTCAGTCAACAGATATTTTAATACTGTTGAGTTTTCTCCTCTCCTTTTTTTTTTTAAAAATGTCTATCCTGAGTATGTAATAATAATGTACTGGCTAAGCTCCTATTACTGCAAAATGACAAATTTATCTGAAAATGATCATCCTTTCAGTGTCCTTCTACCAAATGTACACTATGCATTCCTGTGGTGGTGGTGTGATCAGGCAGATTGTTCCGCAGAGGAATAAATCTTTAAAAAAAAAAAAAAAAAAAAACATTGAAAAAAAAAGATAAGGTTCAGTGACCAGTTTTGCCAGTTTTAGTAGGTGACCCCATGTATGAATATTCCTTTAAGGTGAAAAGATTTTACTCAATGCTTTCAACATAATGACTTGTGCAGAATCTTTTGGTCTTCGATCATGTCATCCCTCCTTCCAAAATACTCCACGCTTGGAAGCTATAGGCTGCTTGGTGAATCTTCAATGTACATTTTTCAGTTTCTGTATTTTCTAAGGTATGGGGACCATACCACATTGGTGTATTCTAGATTGGTATGTACCTAAAAGATTTTAATAATTCAACCATCGCATCTTTGATTTTAAAAACTGTTTAAAATGATTTACCATACCAGTTATTTTCTGAGCTTTTTTTTTTTTTTTTTTTTAACTGTAGCATAATATAATGCTCAAAGGTTTGATTTTTATCCACCAAGACACCAGCGAAGTTGGCAATACCCTCTGTTGGTTTCATTTTGGATGGCATACAAACATGTGAAAAATGGTCTATCAAAGCATACTGTGACACGACTCTTCTCCATTGGAGTAAAGTGAATAAGGTTATCATGTTTGTTTTAGTCAGTTTTAAATCTTCGTTTTTTTTGCTCTCTGCAAATCTCTGTCAGTTTGAAGGTTCTTCGGCTGACTGAAAAAGAAATAGATCTTTTGAACTTCTCCCCAAGACATGTTTAGCAGAAAGATCACTTTGTTGCATGTTTCATTCTAACAGTCAATTTCAAAGTAACTGAAATCACCATAATCATAAGAGGACTTTGTTGTGATACATAATTTTAAAATCGTATTATTCAAAGCTGAATTTTCACTGTTTGAGACAATTTGAATCATGTAAATGTAACATTGTAAATGATAGTTTTGGGGAGTACTATGAACCCTTTAACCTCAAAGGGAAAATGATACCTCAGAAATTTCAAGACATACTTAGGG
>JADBJO010002507.1:190232-197732 GCA_016801955.1 Conus betulinus
CTGGGAATGTACATAATGATATCACCATCATAATCACTATCGTCATTATTATCATAATGTTTTCTTCTTTTTTTTTTCTTCTTCTCCCTCTTCTGTATTCTTTCTTTCTTTCTTCTTCTTTCTTCTTTCTTCTCCGTCGTCGTTGTCGTCGCCATCGTCGTCGTCGTCGACGACGACGTCGCCGTGTTCTTCTTCTTGTTCATCCTCCTCCTCCTCCTCATCATCGTCAGCATTATCATCGTCATCATCGCCATTATCATAATCATAATCGTCTTCTTTTTCCACTTGTCCTTTTTCTGTACATCATCATCATCATCATCATCATCATCATCATCATCATCATCATCATCATCACATCATCATCATCATCATCATCATCTTCTTCTTCTTCTTCTTCTTCTTTCTTCTTCTTCTTCTTCTTCTCTACTGATGCCTGAAGTCACTCTGGAACCCGACACGATCAGCGCTGGAACATGACAATTCTGCGAGCCCTGACGCTGTCACCAGTGACAAGCAGTGTGCCAGTGGTACTGACGTTATATGGCATCCTCCGGCTGTTCCCAGAATTCTTCGCCTCACGCTATACTGCTGCTTCGTCTTGAACTCTGGGCAGGGCATTAGACCTATGAAAGACACACAAAAAAGCAGATTTATAGGCATCAAGAGAAGAAAACATTTGCTTAACTTACCAGCGCCAAAGAAAATGCAAATAAACACGGCAAAACACGCGCAGAGTAACACTTATTTAACTCGCAGTTCAAAATAGATACGTGCTATAGAGGAGTCTGGGCTTCTATTTGACTTCATGCATGGCGTACTGATTTACTTATTAGTTTGAGTGTTACTCTCTTTTCTCCGTGCCCCGTTCGCTCGCCCTCATATAATGATATATGTGTTCTGTATAGACATGTACAACAGGAATATACTTTACATTTTAGGGGTTGATTAAAAAAAAAGCCAGAGTTTCAGTGTGGCCTAGAGTATGGTGCGCCAATTCACTCATACCTTGTAAAGTGCGGGCATGTGGCAGCATGCATGATCGTTTTATACCATGAAATAAGACTAAACGTTCGCCACAAATGTCCATCGTAGAAATTCAAACGACAAGGTATTAGGAGAGAGAGAGAGAGAGAGAGAGAGAGAGAGAGAGAGAGAGAGAGAGAGAGAGAGAAGTCATCAGCCTACCAGAGCTATCTTCAAGTTAACATACACCATCCCAGCAAAATCTTTTCAATACAACAAACACCATCCCCACCAAAGCTGTCTTCAGGTTCACATGCACAGCCCACTGCAGCTGTCTCTAATTAAGCATTTACCAACCCGCTAGAGCTGTCTTCAATTCAACAAACCTCAACTGACCGGACCTGTCTTCAATCTAACACACACACAACCTACCAGAGCTGTCTTCAATTCAACAAACCTCAACTGACCGGACCTGTCTTCAATCTAACACACACACAACCTATCAGAGCTGTCTTCACTTTAAATGACAAAACCTACCAGAGCTGTCTGGAATTTGATATACACCATGCTACTAAAACTGTCTTCAATTTAACATACACCAGTCTACTAGAGCTGTCTTCAATTTAATATACACCAGTCTACTAGAGCTGTCTTCAATTTAACATACACCGACCTACGAGCTGTGTTCAATTTAACATGCACCGACCTACCAGAGCTGTCTTCAATTTAACATATACCAACCTACTGCAGCTGTCTTCAGTTTAAACTGCACCAACCTACCAGAGCTCTTTTCAGTTTGACAAACCTCTACCTACCAAAGCTGTCTTCAATTTAACATACACACCTACCAAAGCTGTCTTCAATTTAACACACACAACGTACCAAAGCTGTCTTCAATTTAACACACACAATGTACCAAAGCTGTCTTCAATTTAACACACACAACGTACCAAAGCTGTCTTCAATTTACACACACAACGTACCAAAGCTGACTTCAATTTAACATACACAGTCTACCAGAACTGTTTTCAATCTAACTTACACAAGCTATCGGAGCGGTTTTCAATTTTACACATACAACGTACCAGAGTTGTCTTCAATTTAACATACACAGTCTAACAGAGTTGTCTTCAATTTAACATACACAGTCTACTAGAACTGTTTTCAATTTAACACGCACAACGTACCAGAGCTGTTTTCATTTTAACATCCACAGTCTACCACAGCTGTTTTCAATTTAACATACACAATCTACCAGCGTTGTTTTCAATTTAACATACACAGCCTACCAGAGCTGTCTTCGATTTAACTTACACAGTCTACCAGAGCTGTTTTCAGTATAAAATACACAACCTACCAGAGCTGTTTTCAATTTAACATACACCAACTCACTGGAACTGTCTTTAACTTAACAGATACCAACCTTCAATGAAACATAATTATACCAACCCATCAGAGCTGTCTTCACTTTAGCATATGCACAGCGTACCAGCCCTGTCTTCTATTTAACCTTTTCCGTACGTGCCGTCCACTATTTGAATGCATAGGAACGCATAAAATGATTTTTTTTTTTCACTCTAAGACCAAAACTAATTTTAGGTGTTAGTATCGACTCTATGTTTAGATGTCGTTTATCATACAAAATCATAAATCCAACATAGAAATTAACAATACAGCAAACTGCTAAACGTGCTGCTGTGTAAGCGATGGTTGTATAACCTTTCACACTTCGTATGCTCAAACAAAAATAGCTCCATAGTATATGTTCGGAAAGAGTTAATGTGCATCAACCGATCATTTTGGCCCGTCAGTTGATCGCTTCACACAGAAAACGCTGTACTCACCCAGCTTGTTGGTCAATCTATCGTCTCAGCCTGGTGTACACAGACGGCGCCATCTGAGTGACGTCAAGTCCGTCATACTGACCACGCTGGTCTCCCGGGGCTGGACCTGTAGGTGTTGTGTGTATAACTCATTACTTCACTGTAGGTGTTGTGTGTATAACTCATTACTTCACTGTAGGTGTTGTGTGTATAACTCATTACTTCACACACAGCGTCACTGCTTGCCTGGTTGCCGGCAATAGAAATAATAATGATTGTAATAATAACAACAACAATACTAATTACAATAATGATGATGATGATGATGATGATGATGATGATGATGATGATGATATGATATTACTGATAATGATGATAATATATAATAATAATAATAACAATAACGAATACTTATATAGCGCCTATTCTCGGCTAGAGACCAAGCTCTAAGCGCTTTACAATCCACACTCGTGTGCAAGATGTTATGCATGCGTTCACACACGGAACCTCGGTTTATAGTCTCATTCGAAGGACTGTATGGGAAATGGAGTCAGAACCAATGTTAACTCCGAGGAAAAATCCCCCTGTACCGAAACGGCCCGGCAGATTCGAACCCGCGACCCCAGGATCACGAGTCCGGCGCTCTACCGAGCTATTCCGGCCCCCCCCCGAAATCATCATCATCATCATCATGGACAGGTATAAACACGGGTGGTGATTAAGTTGTTGTGTGGTGGTGTTGCCGTACCCTAGCTAAAAGACTGCAGGGATCACCCGAACAGCCGAAGTACTTGAACACTATGGTACAAATGCATCAGCTAGGGATGAGAACATTATGTGTGTGACCATTTTTGATTACCCCACAACGTGGGCAGCCACATTCCGACTTCGAGGGATTTGGGAGACTGATGGTGTTTTACTAGGATCTTGTCACGACTGAAGACAATACCTGTGTAACTATGCAGAGCATAACAACATCTTGAGCCTCGGTGCTCTAGCTTTGTCAGTTGGCCTGACATAGCCTTAAGCCAGGGCGAACTGAACCGATGAACATCCCAGTCATTCTTTATAATGCAGACACTGTGCTGTTAGGATTCACAGCTCTCTACTGACCACTTTCAAATTCAGCACAGTGAATACTCATGACAAAAGACTTCCAAATTCAACACAGTGTATACAGACAACAAAAGACTATCAGTGAATACAGACAACAAAAGATGATCAGTGAATGCAGACAACAAGAGACTATCACTGAATACAGACGACAAAAGACTATTAGTGACTACAGACAACAACAGACCTATAAGTGAAGACAGACAACAAGAGAATATCAGTGACTACAGACATCAAAAGGCTATCAGTGAAGACAGACAACAAGAGAATATCAGTGACTACAGACATCAAAAGACTATCACTGAAGACAGACAACAAGAGGCTATCAGTGACTACAGATAACAAAAGAATATCAGTGACTACAGACATCAAAAGACTATCAGTGAATATAGACAACAAGAGACTGTCAGTGACTACAGACAACAAAAGACTATCAGTGAAGACAGACAACAAAGGACTATCAGTGACTACAGACAGCAAAAGATTATCAGTGAATACCGACAACAAAGGACTATCCGGAATGCTGACAACAAAAGACTATCAGTGAATACAGACAACAAAAGATTATCAGTGAATACAGACAACAAAAGACCATCAGTGAATACACACAACAAAGGACTATCTGTGAATGCTGACAACAAAAGACTATCAGTGAATACAGACAACAAAAGATTATCAGTGAATACAGACAACAAAAGACAATCAGTGAATACGGACAACAAAAGACTATGGGGTTCCTGTCTACACAAAGACAACTAGTTCTTGTTCTTGCCTGGTGGTGATTTCATGGAAGTGACTCGCCTCCTCTGGACCAGCCGCCGTGGCGAAGTGGTTAGCTTAGCGGACTCCCGGCTGGGAGGTCGTGGGTTCGATTCCTATCATAGTCATCTGGGATTTTTCTGTCCCGACCGGCTTTCATGGTGACCTCAGTTTCGATGTCCTCTCCACGACTGTGGCCTTGGTTTGATTCTGTTGGGGCCACCGGTATCGGCGAGTCCATGGGGGTTGTCGCTGGTGGCGCCCTCGGGAGGGAGAGCTCACTCACGCCGGCTCCGCGACTAAGCAATTATTGTCGTAAGTAGGGGTTTAGTAGGTGGTGTCCTGCGTATGTAGATCAGAATAGGCGCCACTGAACACCACCAAAGTGACTCGGCAGCAGTGCAGTGTCTCTTCCGGTGGGTTGCCTCTTGACGACTTGACATTGACTGCTCCTTGTGGATTGCCGATACCGGGACTGGAGCGAGACTGACCGGGTTGTGGCTGTGCACGGGGTGTCGGAATGAGCGGCGTGGATGCATTAAGGTGGCACAGAAAATGGGACAGCAAAAAAACAAACAAACAAACAAAAAAACAAAAAAGAAACCCTCTCTTCTGATGAACTGATCACGACCAGTTGTTAAATGCTCCTCATAAAGTGCTGCCTCGGAGACTGACTGAGCGGCGCGTGCATCACCACGGCGAATGCATGGAAAATGAGACGAAGAGAGCGAGTACCTCCAGCCCTCTCCCGTTCTGCTCAATCTAACTTGCATATCGAAAACACCACAGTGCAACGTGTAAGTGAATATAGTTATTTCGGTACTATTTTAGATGATAACCTGAATTTTAATGCAAATACTCAATTTGTCTACAAAAAAAAAAAAAAAATGCCAATTTTGAATATGCTGTCTTCGGAAACTTCGTCTGTTGCTGTTGAAAAGGACATCTTGAATATGTTTTATCGTTGTTTCGTATAGTCAGTGCTGCCCTTTGGCTGGTTTGGAAATCTTAGCTTAAAAAAAACAAAACCTTTTTAAACAGAATGGTGAATACATGTGGAAAGATTATTGGCAAAAAACAAGAACAGTTAGATAAACTGTATGAATGTCGTGTCACACAAAAAGCTGTGAACATTGCTGCCCACAGTTCTCATGTTCTTTCAAAATAAACTACAATGCTGTACCATCTGGACGAAGATTCCACATTCCAAAATTCAAAACAAATAGAATTAAAATCAGTTTTGTTACCGATTCCGCCAAACTCCTGAATCAAAACTGAGTTTCAATGATCCGGTCCAGAAAGCTTATTTGTACACATGTGTGTGTTATAGTACTTTGTGTGTGAGAGTGGGTGGGTGGATGGATGGGTGGGGATGGATGGGTATGTCTGATTTGTGAGTTGATAAATGTAGATCCATAGCCATGGTTTTTATGGCCACTGTTAATCCATCTTTGGTGATAATAAAGAGTTCTTGACTTGAATTGACTTGACTAACGCAACTCACCGGAGTCGTTGCCATAGGAACTGTGACAGTCCATGACTTCAGCGTACACGTGGGAGGAACTTGGGCCTTCTGAAATGGCCTCAGTGTAGTAGTTGTAGCCAGCACCAACACGTCCGGCTCCTTCCGACAGCATTGGACAGACACAATGCACAACATAAGGTCAGTCACTGGACAGGACCAAAACACGAGATAATGGTGGTCACAGAAGAAGAAGAAGAAGAAGAGAGAGAGAGAGAGAGAGAGAGAGAGAGAGAGAGAGAGAGAGAGAGAGAGAGAGAGAGAGAGAGAGAGAGATTTTGTTTCTTTGACGTTTCTAATGTTTGTTCTTCCCGCGGTAAAGAGATCAGTACGTCGAAACGCGTTGTTTTTGTTGTTGTTGTTGTTGTTGTTTTTTAATAACTCGTTTGTATTATTCGTTTGGGGTGTACTTTTATTCTGCTCTTGCTGTTAAGCTGTGACTGATAGCTCTTCCGAGTTGAGAACTTCAAACACAACTTATCTACGTTTGAATTATAATCCAAGAATTGTTTCTTATCATTTCATATGATGTAATATGAGTAATGTACATATGTGCATGGGCGAAGTTATGTGTGCTTTTCAAATGTGTTATTTGTAATTTCCCCCTGACTTGCTATGTTTGTTTTTTTTTATCAGGGAAGGACGTAAAAAAAGCTTGACAACTTATTCTTTAACCCTCGAAAACGGTCATTTTTGACTTGACACACTGTCTTGCAACAACGCACACAACAGGACACGCGCACGCGCGCGCGCGCGCGCGCGCGTGCACACACACACACACACACACACACACACACACACACACACACACACACACACACACACACGCGCGCGCGCGCGCGCGCGCGTCGGAGAATTAATTTGATGGAGAAGGGGAAGAAAGAATTGCTATTGATAGGTGAAGAGAGTTGTTTTAAGAGATGCACTGAAGGAAGACAGAGAGTTTGAACTATGCAAATATAGGTCTCAGTACTCAACAATTGTCTTATTATGATATGCACGTAAGAGAAGTCAGACAGCCAGTCAAATGTATAAACAAAAACAAACAACACACACACACACACACACACACACACACACACACACACACACACACACACACACACACACACACACACACACAATCAAAGCAAGACCTGTGTATTCAGATCGATGTCGTCGTAAATAGATTGCTTTGTTTCCTTGAATAATGAGTGGCAATGAAATAAGCATATCAGGACACAGACACATTTTTTTTATGTAGAAAGAGTGGTAATAAAGTACAACTCAGCGGGACAGATACAGAGGTCGAATAATTACATTGAAACATTATTGTACAGT
>JADBJO010002507.1:207732-215232 GCA_016801955.1 Conus betulinus
TATATTTTTTTTTGTTCCTTTTACAGATCTGAAATATGCTGCGTTGACCTATTTTTCTCATGATTCAGCCTTTATTGAACACTACGTATACAAAATCAGCTAAATGCATTGAAGAAAGAAACCCACCGATTGCATTTGACCTTTAATCGTGATATAACAAATATTACAGTATTCCGTGTGACGGTGGTCATCTCTCTGGGCAAGAAAAATGGTTGTACAGCAATAGAAGTTGTTAATGCTTACAAACATTTAGGCATGATGTTTATAACATGACTGAGGTTAACAGATGCTTGTACTGAGTCATGTCGGAAAGGTGAAAAGGGTATCATGGAAATCTTCAAGTCCTTGCGAAAGCTACATTCTTTTGATGTGTGTTTCTTTCGGAAGATGTCTTATATCCAAACAAAAACCAGTGCCCACCTATATTGCTGAAGTATGGGTCTTTCAGACAATGCGCGAATGGAAAAAGTGAACTGTTTTGCCATAAAACATTCTAAATGGTCACATCCATAGATCTAGCAAACTGTTTCTGGTTAGACAGGCAGGTACCCTTTAGTTATAAGAACATGTGTTAAATGCATACGATCCTGGCCGAAGATTTTGACGCTTTCTCCAAGTAGACTTCATAGGCACGCATATGACATGATGCTAGAGTAGAAGGAGCATGGTAAAGAACGCTGGGCAGATCGTGTACAAACAGTTTAATTGAAAATGGGTTAGGGATTATGTGGCTGTCCCAGCGAGAAAGACACGAACAAAGCTTTATTTCAGAATTCAGAGATCGTTTGATTGCGTTTTATATACAGAATTTGCATTCTAACATAGTAGCAAGGAAAAATACAACCAGTTTTACCCAGTTAAAACTGTCTTGCAGGCAGAGAAATACCTTGTAGTGACTGAAATAAATGGCATAGACTGCACTTTGAGATCCTGTTGATAATAAAATCCGTGTTCAAACCAGCCGCCGTGGCGAAGTGGTTAGCGTCGCGGACTCCCGGCTGGGAGGTCGTGGGTTCGAATGCCATCAGAGTCATGTGGATTTTTCTGTCCCGACCGGCTCCTACCCAGAGTTGAGTTTGCTGCGGACTCAGTTTGGGAAGATGGTACCACACAGTCGACTTTCATCCACTTAATGGATGCGTTTTCTGAGAGTGTTGTTCAAATTTCTTGACCAACACTGCAGGTGCCTGTATCTCTCGGGCCTGGTTGACGCTGGGATGTATTATGAAAGGAAGCGTAGAGTACAGCCTTGTCATGTAGTCTCAGATCGAAATGGAAATCCGTGGCATCATCTTAATCACCCCCATTCTCATCGATCAGCATAAAAAAAGAAAAAAAAAAAGTCTGAAATTCTGTGGGCCCTTCATGCCCTGCTCTCATGGTGACTTCAACTTCGATGTCCTCTCTACGTCTGTGGCCTTGGCTTGGTTCCGTCGGGTCACCGGTATTGACGAGTCCATGGGGGCTGTCGCTGGACGGACGTGGTGGCGCCCTCCGGATGGAGAGCTCACTCACGCCGGCTCCGCGACTAAGCAATTATTGTCGTCAGTAGGGGGGGTTAGTAGGTGGTTTCCTGCGTATGTTGGATCAGAACAGGCGACACTGAACACAACCGAAGTGACTCGGCAGCAATGCAGTGTCTCCTCCGGTGGGTTGCCTCTTGACGACTTGAAATTGACTGCTCCTTGTGGATTGTCGGTGCCGGGCTGCGCGGGGGGCCGACCGAGCTGTGGCAGTGGACAGCCTCTGAGGTGGCACTGAGGTGGCACAGAGGTTTGGGACAGGAAATAAAAATGTTCAATTTCGCTTTAATAAATTTTTTTTTTTTTAAGACTTCAGAGCACGGTAGATATCGCTGAAAAGAAGACATCTCTGGTATACTGTCATTAAGAGACGTCGTAGACGAGTCTACTATAAAATTTGTCACGGACGCATGGAGTTTTAGACAAAAAAGAGTTAAAACTGTGTCATATTCGAAGGAAAAATTGAATTTTTTTCTGCCATCCACTAGATGGTTGAGCTGTTCTGAATTATTTTGATACCTGCATTTTTTTTTCTCTCCAAATCTAAGATTCCAAATGTACCATCTCGTGTTGATCTGGATTTGTTTGTAAATATTTTGGGTACGATTTCGTCTTCCATTCGTATGTGATTACTGTCTCATTACAATATGTTTATTTTCTGTACGCTAAACTCCTTTTTTTCATTTTTTGTCCGCGTTAATATTGATTGCAGTCATACCTTCCCCTTGTCACATGATTTTTGGCAAAGTGTCAACTCTCTCTCTCTCTCTCTCTCTCTCTCTCTCTCTCTCTCTCTCTCTCTCTCTCTCCACTCACGTTCTCTCAGCTGGACGTGAAAGGAGGGCCCCGTTAGGTTGATGGCCCAGATGAGGTCACAGCGGAAGAAGGACTGCTTGTCCTCTAGACGTAGCTGCCTCGGACCTAGGTGGACAACGGAGTCGCCGTAAGTCCCTGCAGGTCCAAGGACAACGCTTCCGTTCTTCAGGACCTGTGTCCACTGCAAGTGGCCAGAGGGACGACCCAGGCTTGCCGTCTTGCACGTGCAGGTCAGGAGAGAGTTGACCTCGTGTGGACCATCAGGACGGCAAGAGATTGTCGGTACTCTGGGGACTTCTGCACACACACACACACACACACACACACACACACACACACACACACACACACACACACACACACACACACACACACACACACACACACACACACACACTAGCACACACACACACACAAACACACAAACACACACAGGCACACACACATACACACACACACACACACACACACACACACACACACACACACACACACACACACACACACACACACACACACACACACACACACACACACACACACACACACACACACACACACACACACACACACACACACACACACACACACACACACACACACACACACACACACACACACACACACACACACACACACTCAAACACACACACACACACACACACACACACACGACTAAGCATCTGACTAGCGACATTGTCACCACACAACAAACACTCACACACACACGTACGCAGGCGCTCGCGCTTGCGCTCACACACACACACACACACACACACACACACACACACACACACACACACACACACACACACACACACTCTCTCTCTCTCTCTCTCTCTCTGCCTCTCTCTGTCTCTCTCTGCCTGTCTCTCTCTCTCTCTCTCTCTCTCTCTCTCTCTCTCTCTCTCTGTGTCTCTCTCTTTCTCTCTGACTGTCTGTCTGTCTATTGGATTCTTTGTCAATGCTATCTGTCGCTCTGCCTATCTGTCACCCCCCCCCCCCCCTCTCTCTCTCTCTCTCTCTCTCTCTCTCCCCCTCTCAAATGTCTTTATTGCCATGCCTGATATGTTGTCCATTGTCCGTCAAAATATTGATTAATGGTTGTTAATTGTTTCATTGTTTTTTCATTCATTGTATATTTCTGATTTCTACATTTGCATTGCTTCGCGTTTCTTTTTTTTTTTTTTTTTTTTCACTATGTAATTGATATTTATGCTTTTTTTGTGAGGGCAGGATGAAAAAAAAGCTGTAAAGCTTATTCTTTAACCCTCAATAAAGATAATTTTGACTTGACTTGACTTGACTTGACACACACGCATTTCCTCTTATATTTAAGCAAGCCAAAGCCATACCTTTGTACAAAAATGGTGACTCCACCAATCCGTCTAACTATAGACCTATTTCAATACTACCCCTTTTTGTCAAAACCACTTCAAAGACGTATTCAAAGACAATTATATTCTCACTTTAAGCATTATGATCTGATTCATGAAAATCAGTCAGGCTTTAGAGAAAAATCACTCCTGCCATACGTTTCTTATACAGCTTACTGAGTATTGCCTATCAACTATAAATAATAACGAATTTACTGGAATTCTTTTTGTCGACTTTGCTAAAGCCTTTGATGTTATAAACCATTCCTTCTTCTCATGAAAAAAACTTGCTCACTATAAGCTATCGAACCAGGCCTTAGACTTCATTAGATCTTTTCTTACTGATCGTCAACAACTTGTTGAAATTTGTTGCAGACGGTCAGAATTACTCAATGTGGAATTTGGTGTTCCACAGGGATCAGTATTAGGACCTCTTCTATTCTCTATTTACATAAATGATTTGCCTTTATACATAGACTGTGACTGTGAAATGTTTGCTGATGACACTTAATTACAGTTTAGCAGTGATAATCCCATGATTCTAGTAAATAACCTTCAGAACAACATCGACAGATTGATTAAATGGACAGAATGAACCACATGTCCCTGAATGCAAATAAAACGAAATGTATGTATATGACTACACGGCAAAAACGGCAGAAAATGAGGTCCCCGTTCACAGCGCTATATGTCAATGACCAAAGGATTGAGGAGGTAACATCTCATAAAGTACTAGGGGCTATCATTGATAATGATTTAACGTGGTACGACCACAGTACTGACCTTGGAAAATGTATTTCTAAAAGGATTTATCAATTATCAAAAAAAAAAAAAAAAAAACATTTTCTGATCTCCAGTCAAGGAAATTTTTTTTTTCATGCACATATTTTATCTCTCATTGATTATGCGTCTACGTTATGGGATAATTCTAGTGAAACAAATTTGAAACAAATCAATCCTTTACATAACAGAGCTATAAAGCTGGTGCAGTTAAAATCTAATTCCTTGACAGGTGATGACTATAAAAAAGTTAAATATTCTTCCATTCAAAGACATACTCTTCTTCAATAAATGCTTATGCATATGTATAAAGTAGTTAAGGGAATAGCTGCAAAGAAAATTATCCGAAACTTTGCAAATAATGAAAATAGACATGTTCACAAACTTTCGTTTCCTAGACCCGCAACAATCTTTACAAATCTAGCTTCATATATTCTGGAGGAACGGCATGGAACAAATTGCCTTCTTCTTTAAAAAAAAACACAAACAAACAAACAAAAAAACTTCTAAAAAAAAAACAGCACTGAAAAAATATTTGATGAGAGCACTTATAAAATAATCTATGAGAAATTATAAAGTAATCTAGATCTCTCTATACTCTTGCAGACTCTCTCTCTCTCTCTCTCTCTCTCTCTCTCTCTCTCTCTCTCTCTCTCTCTCTCTCTCTGTCTACTGGTTTCTTTGTCAATGCTATCTGTCTCTCTGCCTATCTGTCCCCCCCACCTCCCTCTCCCTCTCCCCCCCCCCCCCCCCCCCCCCCCCCCCCCCCCCCCCCCCCCCCCCCCTCTCTCTCTCTCTGTCTGTCTGTCTGTCTACTGGTTTCTTTGTTAATGCTATCTCTCTCTCTCTGCCTATCTGTCCCCCCCCCCCCCCCCCCCCCCCCCCCCCCTCCCCTCTCTCTCTCTCTCTCTCTCTCAAATGTCTTCATTGCCATGTCTGATATGTTGTCCATTGTCCGTCAAAAATATTGATCAATGGTTGTTAATTGTTTCATGTTTTCATTACATTGCATATTTCTGATTTCTTCGTATGCATTACTCGGCGTTTATTTTTTTTTTCATTATTGTAATTGATATTTATGCCTTTTTGTGAGGGCAGGATGAAAAAAAAAAAGCTGTAAAGCTTATTCTTTAAACCTTCAATAAAGATAATTTTGACTTGACTTGACTTCACAAACACACACACACACACATACACACACACACACACATGCGCGCACACACGCGCGCGCGCGCGCGTGCGCGCGCACACAGTGCATGCACACCCACACGCGCACATACACACACGCGCGCGCACACCCACGTACACACATATACACACACACACACACACACACACACCCACACACACACACACACACACGCACACACACACACACACACACACAAACACACACACACACACACACACACACACACACACACACACACACACACACACACACACACACACACACACATTGTTTATGCTCTGGTGATTGATCTGTGTGAGTGTACGATAACTTCTGCAGTTAATCATTTTTTTCCCTCTACTTTTCATAGCAGTTAAGAATACTGATGTATCATTAATGTTTGTATGTCATGCACGGATATGTCCATCATTTATGTGTGGAAATCTCCGCGCGCTGTTTTCTTTCTGCGCACATGTAAGCTCGCAAACTACCTGAATAAAATGCATGGGATGAAACACAAGATAAAACAAACAGACAGACAGACAGACAGACAACTGACCAATGACATCGCTGCCCACAAACTTGGGCTTCACTTGGACATCGCCGGTCATGTTCACCCTGTAGCGCAGGGTGCCGGCCAGCAGAGGGAAACTGTTGTACGCCATGCTGCACGTGCCAGACGAGTAGGGACCCCTGGACTGGTCTCTGGACAGAGTCTGCGAGCTGTTCATCGGGTGCTCACCCTGCACCAGACCCACCTCAGTCATTCTCTGGTACAGTACAAAGTAACTTTGAGGATGCTCAGAGAATTTGAAAAATAGAGAAAACAAAACAAAACAAACAAAAACCAAAACAAACAAAAAAACAAACAACAAAAAAAAAAACCCTATCTCTAGTTCATAGACTGTCTTCAGGACTTGCGACATAAAACGAAAGAGAAATAAATACGTATAGGCAATGACGTATGAAAGCATATACGTAGACGGACGAATACGTGTTTTAAAGGTGTGAGCGTGTGTGTGTGTGTGTGTGCGTGCGTGTGTGTGTGTGTGTGTGTGTGTGACTTTTGAAAATAATTGTGGACCAGTGTACCTGTGCTGTGTTGGACATTTGGAGCTTTTGTTCAGTTGGTGTCGAGATAGTGTCAAGGATAATGAAACTCCAGCCTCATGAAATGCTTCAAATGAGACGAGTCCTCTCAGGTACAGCAGAATTTTCGATTTTTTACCTGCGGACTATTGGTGAGATTTGGGATTAAAATGCCAGCATTCGGGAATCTGATCAAGAAACACTATGCGTCTATAAGGTTTGTTTCCAGCCAGAAGCGTAATAAAGTAAGTGAAAGCTTTATGAATCCTGTTTCTAAAGACAGTAACAGACAGACCAACAGACGGGCAAACTGATACTTACGTCCGATTCCAGGTACCAGCGACAATAGGAGAGGTGGTCCAGGGTGGTGTAGACTTTGGTGATGTTGCACTGCCCTTCCACCCTCCATCTCTTTACCTCCACCCAGCACCCCGAGGTCTGTGTAGGGTCTGTCAAAACACAGGGCTGCTATCATCAAGGGATGAAGAACGGGGGCTCAGTGAAATAGCTCAGTGGTAGAGCGCCGGACTCGTAATCTTGGTGATCCTGGGGTTACGGGTTCGAATCTCCGCCTGGCCGTTTTGGTTCAGGCTTTTTTTTTTTTTTTTTTTTTCTCGGAGTTAACATTCATTCTGACTCCATTTTCCATACAGTCCTTCAGATGAGACTAAAACCGAGGTTCCATGTGTGAACGCACGCATCTGACACACGCGTCAAATCCCATCATCAACCTTCGGAAGAGAAG
>JADBJO010002507.1:222732-225232 GCA_016801955.1 Conus betulinus
GGTTCTACTGCTCACTGCCTACTAGAGATGGATCCTCTTCGTCTAACAGGATGAAAAAGGTCAGGCCGTACACAGTGCGGCAGAGGAATGACAGTGTATGGGTCTGTCCGCGACGCAGGATGAGACATCAGCAGCCTCAGCCGTCAGAGGGATGACAGTGTATAGCCCTGTCCCTGACCCTGGATGACACATCAGCAACCTCTGTCAGGCCCTCTAACGGTGCATAAGGGAACGTAAGTCTGCAGCCATTAAACAACGTTGGGTGTGTCAGTAACTGGGGAGTTTCGCTTAGCTTGTAGCCGAATGATAGTAGTTTTCCAAGGGATGACTGACTGAAACTAGTTATTGTCAGATTAACCATAGGCTGTACTGATATATTTAAACGAAATAAATAGCGTACATTCAGAAAAGTGAATTAAAAATTTTAAATCGCTGTCAATTTATCATTTCAGAGACGGGAAAATTATAAAATTTACGACAATTTTATAGAATTGAAAGACGACCAAAGTCTATTGAACATACGAATATCACTCTCTTTCCTTTCTCTTATACTCCTACTTACCCTCATCCCAAGAACACTTCTCACACCTTACTATGTCCATAATAGAATAATATGGAATTATCATCATATTCTCCTCTCCTCTCTCTCTCTCTCTCTCTCTCTCTCTCTCTCTCTTGGAGAGTAGTCAGGAAACACACACTTAAACACACACACACACACACACACACACACACACACACACACGCACACATGTATGCATGCATGCATGCATGCACGCACGCACGCACACACACACACACACACACACACACACACACACACACACACACACACACACACGCGCGCGCGCGCGCGCGCGCGCGCGCGCGCGCGCGTTTTACATGCGTTTACACACACACACACACACACACACACACACACACACTCTCTCTCTCTCTCTCTCTCTCTCTCTCTCTCTCTCTCTCTCTCTCACGCACACAAACACACACAGACACACACACACACACACACACACACACACACACACACACACACACACACACACACACACACATACACACGTACGTCAAATCTGACGCAAAGCCACAATGGAATTCAAGGGAATCCCTCCAAGGGATGAATAACAGCAGTTGTACGCATCCTTCAGGTGACGAATCGCTGTTATCAAACTGACTCAATGCATTGTATAGGCATGATAATAGGTAAAGGTAATGGCACTGATGCTTATAGCCTGGCTGATCGCAAAGGACCATACCAGGGCTGTCACCGCTTTGAAGTTAACTCACAAGTCATTTAAAAAAAGAAAAGAAAGAAAGAAAGAAAGAAAGAAAAAACTCATTCACTCAACTCTTTAAAACACAACTTCCAAAAACACACAGGGAACTTCGTTAAAAGATCTTTCCCCTGTAAACTCGTAGATGAAGAAAAAAAAATCTCTCTAATACATTCAAAGATCACATGGGACATCTCTGAACAAGGCCTTTGTGGAGTCGACTGTACAATGTCCCTGTCTCACATCATGCAAGTCCCAACACTCTAAAACTGTGTGACACTGTGAGAGGTACATGACATGGAATGCACCACGGATCTTTTACACCTTTAAGATAAGAATGGGTGTAAAACGAGTGGCCTGTATACAAACGGCACAAGACTTTCTTCTTTTCAGCCGCCTCGGCAACATGGTTAAGATCTCCTTCAGCTTTGGATAGATTTGAAATAGTTTGTTACCCGTCTGCGAGTTCTATTCCTCTTGCCAGAGATCTTTGACATAAGCCTGGGCTTGGGGTTTCAGATCAGTGTGACGGATATGAGGGATAGACAATCTGCTCAGATCAGTGTGTGAGGGATATGAGGGATAGACAATCTGCTCAGATCAGTGTGAGGGCTATGAGGGATAGACAATCTGCTCAACTCTTTTGTGGCACTCTTGGAAAGTCGATCTACCATTTTGTTGCCGAATTATGATATTTTCTGGATGAATAACGGTCATCATCCTTTTGATTTATTGTACACTTGTTGACTGGTTTATGCTTTGCATGCTTATCATTCATCGTATATTTTTTGGACTGAATATGAATCAACGTCACCATAATACATAACATAACGTCGACGTGATACGGGGTGATGATGCCCAAGCAGGAACGGAACATACCACGCCTCTCGTGAAATATTGCATTGGCTACCTGCTTAGTCCAGAATTCATTTCAACTTTCTTCAGTCTGTTTCCCGTCTGTGGCTGGTACTGGTTCTGACCATCTGTCTCACAAGCTTCCGCTCTGCACTCCATCTCGAAATCTTCGATATTCACCACATCATCGCGTTCACCATATTTCTACCGTTAGAACACAACCCTTGGTCAGCGTTCTTAGACATCCCAGATCTTCTCATGTCACTCCCTTACTTCTTTCTCTTCACTGCCTGCTGGCTGTAAACGATTCAACTACAAACTGTCCTTACTCTGCTTTACATCTTTGAATGGCATAGCTCCTTCCTACCTTC
>JADBJO010002507.1:235232-242732 GCA_016801955.1 Conus betulinus
TCGGAGCAGGCGATACATATAGATCTGCCTTCGAGAGGGATTGCGATATAGTTCCTCATGCAGCTAGTGAAGGGTTTTCATATTTATGATATACATTTTCCCATTTACTTCATCTTCAATTTTTTTTCTTCTCAATTTCAAGTCTTTGCCATGTCATTACTATAATGATGGAAGAATTGTTAACCTGCACTTGTTTCCCCCACTACTTTATTGTTCAGCATTATATATATATATATATATGTATATATATATATATATATATATATATATATATATATATATATATATATATATATATATATATATATATGTGTGTGTGTGTGTGTGTGTGTGTGTGTGTGTGTGTGGAGACTTAGAGAGAGCACATGTCTTAGGTAATAAAACAACACACCCACGTACACATGTCTTGGGCAATAAAACAGTACACCCACGTACACATGTCTCAGGCAATAAAACAGTACCCCCATGTACACATGTATTAGGCAATAAAAAACAGTACTCCCACGTACACATGTCTTAGGCAAATAAAACAGTACACCCACGTACACACGTCTAGCCAATAAAAACAGTACACCCATGCACACATGTCAGGCAATAAAACAGTACACCCACGTTACACATGTCATAGGCAATAAAATAGCACATCCCACGTACACATGTTTTGGGCAATAAAATAGCACACCCACGTTAACATGTCTTGGGCAATAACACAGAATACTACAGCCCTAACTTCTTTGGATTGCTGGATAGACTCTGATGCATACATACATATTCTCTGAAATCTGACTGTTTGATGTCTGTACATTAATATTCTCTGAAATCTGACTGTTTGATGTCTACGTACATAAATATTCTCCGAAATCTACTTGTTTGATGTCTGTACATCAACATTCTCTGATATCTGACTGTTTGATGTCTGTATATCAATATTCTCTGAAATCTGACTTTCGTATGTCTGTACATCAATATTCTCTGAAATCTGACTGTTTGATGTCTGTACATCAATATTTTCTGACATCTGATTGTTTGATGTCTGATCATCAATATTCTCTGAAATCTGACTGATGTCTGTTCCTCAATATTTTCTGAAACCTGACTGATGTCTGTTCATCAATATTCTCTGAATTCTGGTTGTTTGATGCCTGTACATCAATATTCACTGAAATCCTACTGATGTCTGTTCATCAATATTCTCTTAAATCTGACTGTTTGATGTCTGTTCATCAATATCCTCTCAAGTCTGTCTGACGTCTGTTCCGATGAGTGCCAGTTGTTATCACTGCACTCTTGTGGTGATGACAATATATTCTGGAATGGACGTGTTGAGTCGTGGTGGAGGCACACACGTGGAAGCGTCAGCTGGATGGAGTGTCACTACACTGAACACTCTGGTTGATCCAGGGACTTTTCATCCTTCGTGGACGTTCCACACGGTCAACGGCTGGTGTTTCGCCGGCTAGGTGACGTGCACGGTAAGGTGCTTGAATGTCTTGTCCACAGCGGGTTTCCAGGGCTGGTTCATCATCAGAGGCATCTGCTGGAAGGCCCGGTCATAGTCCTTCCCGTTGGTCCTCAGCCAGCGGAAGAAGTCGTCAGACCAGCTCTCGGCTTTGGGCCACTCGCACCTCTTGAGCAAGGCGTTTCTCCGAAGGGTGAGGGACCTCAGCCCGTGGCCTTCCTTCGCTAGGAGCAGCATGGTGCCCAGCGAGAGACGCTCCCGGACCACCACAGTGTGCAGACGTGGGCAGCTCCGCACCAGCCGCAGCAAGCTCTGATCCCCACGCTCCGCGAACTTCCGGGAGCCGTGAGTTCTTGGTAGACGCTCCTGAACGAAGAACTCCAGGGTCTTGGCGTAATACTCCACCAGCCAGGTCACCAGCTCAGGATGGAGGCGGTGGTAAGGCGTGCGAAAGACCACGCCTCGCACCGGGGCGTGGGGCTGGAGAAGGAGGGGGGACTTGGTACGGCCTTGGATCTGCAGAAAGACCCGCTTGCTAGGCGCCATCTCTCGGAAAAGCTTCCAGGCTTCCGAGGACACGGGGTCACAGTTGCAGGTGTAGGCGTCCTGCACGATGTGCAGGTGAAGAAGCTGGGTGCCCCCGAGGAGCAGGATCACTTCTTCATTGAGGTGTTGAGGGCTGAGCTTGAGGGTCACCAGCTGGGTGAACTGCGTCACCTCACACATCGGCAAGGGCACCTGTGTCACCAGGTCAGAACCATTGCAAGATGAATAGAAGACATGTCCACTGTGCAAGACATCAGTACGTCAATAAAAGACAAACGTTTTTTTTTTTTCTATAACCCATCAGTACAAGGCTCTGTCTTCAATATGTGAAGTGCTATCTGCACTACAGACACTACAAATAGGACTTAACATTCTCAAGATATAGATTCAGCGTCACATGCGTCATAATGACCTGAAGACCAATAATATCAAACATGTCAAAAAACATCAAACACGTCATCAAAAGCTCATGTATCAGAGTTAATTTAAGAGTGGCCATAAAAACAACAAATCACAAATCACATATCACACCCACCCATTCACCCATCCATCCACTCGCGCACGTGCACACACACACACACACACACACACACACACACACACACACACACACACACACACACACACACACACACACACACACACAGAGAGAGAGAGAGAGAGAGAGAGAGAGAGAGAGAGAGAGAGAGAGAGAGAGAGAGAGAGAGAGAGAGAGAGAGAGAGAGAGAGAGAGAGAGAAGAGAGAGAGAGAGAGATTTACGCATACTCACATATACAAACAAACTTTCTGAACCGGATCTTATTGAAAGTTTAGTTATAACTGATGAATTTGCAGGAATTGGGAACAAAATTGTTTTTGGTTCCATTTGTCTTGAATTTTGGAATTTTGAGTTTTCGTCCAGATGGTAGAACATTGTAGGGGTTTTATTATTATTATTATTTTTTTTAATTTTATTTTTTGCTAAAGAACATGAGAACTGTCGGCAGAATGTTCACAGCTTTTTGTGTGACTCGGCATTCATATAATTTATCTCACTGCTCTTTTTTTCCCAGTAAGCTTCTCAAAACGTATTCACCACTCTGTTCAAAATGTTTTTGTTTTTCATGCTAAGATTTCCAAACCAGCATAAGAAGCCAAAGGACATCACTGACTTTATGAAACAACGATGAAACATATTCAAGATGTCCGTTTTGACAGCGAGAGACCGAAGTTTCTGAAGACAGTATATTCTAGATTAGCATTTTTGTAGATAATTTGAGTATTTGCATTAAAATTCAGCTTATCATCTAAAATACTTATACTTTTTTCACTTACACGTTCTACTTTGGTATTCTTGATATACAAGTGAGGGACAGGAGCTGGATTTCTTCGAAAACCAACTACGATCACCTTCGTCTTACTAACATTCAAATCCAGACAGATTTCCTTGCAACACGTACAAAAACGTTTCACCTCTTAAAAACGAATGGTATCTGAATTTGACAGGTCTTCTAAAGCAGAATCATCTGAGCACTTTATGACAGGAGTGACAGAAGAACCAGTACAATCATTTGTATAAAGAGTAGTAAAGAGTACAGGGGGAGAGAACGGTGCCTTGAGGGTGCACTAGTAAATGTGGTTCTAGCTGATGAATGTTTTCCCTCAAAGCCTACGCACTCTAACCTGTACACTAAAAGGGTTACAATCCATAAAATCAATTTTGGGTTGTCCTGTAAAGTTTGGAGTTTCCTTGCCATAATGTGTGGTTGAATAGTGTTAAAAGCTGATGAGAATCAATCAAAACAGGGATTCCAACAAAAGAATATGTGTTTTTGAAGATGTGTGTATGCATGGTTTAAAAGCGTGATTATTGCATCATCTGTACTTCTCTTCTGTTTGTATGCAAACTGGTATGGATCACAAAGCTGTTTGACTTGAGGAAGAAGAATCTGAAGGACAAGGCGTTCAAAGGATTTAGATCACAAGAAATGTCAAAGGAACAGGTCTAATGTCAGTCAAAATGCTAGGATTTTTTTTGTTTTTGGTACAGGACAAATTGTTGATTTTTTTCAGTCAGAGGGCACACAACTTCACAATTAAAAAACCACGAAAACAGCCAACAGAAGACATATGACAATTGTTCTGAACATGATTTTGAAAGAGTTCCACAAATATTGTCTGGGCCTTCAGCTTTAGTTATCTTTATCTTTTTGAACAAACCTCAAACAGTAGAATAATCAATATGAAAAACTCCATCATCGTGATTACAGCTGTTTGAAATATTCGACATGACACATTCCAAACCTTCACCAACATATTTCACTTCAAAACGGCAAGACAAATCATTCAGTTTGTTAGCAAAATCATAACATTCCTCTTCTGATAGATTACATTCACTTTGTGGTTTATTCTGTCCAGTGAGAGTTTTTAGACCATTCCATGCATTTGGCATGTTTCCCGACTCAAACTGCTTTTCTACTGTTTCTCTGCATGCCATCTTTGTGTCCTTCATTTCATGTCTTAGTTTTCTTTGAACTGCTTTCTTTACAAAATTATTCTTCGATTGAAATGCGATTTTTTTTCTTTTCATTCGGTGTTGCCTTTAAAGATTTGAAAACCCAAGGCTTATTGTTCAGAAAAAAAAAAGTTTTCTTTGGTACCAACATGTTTTCACAAAGGATAATATAATCAAATATAGCATCAGCAGCTCTAACCTAACCTACAACCAGCCATCATGCAATGACCTTTAACCTAACCTACAACCAGCCATCATGCAATGACCTTTAACCTAACCTACAACCAGCCATCATGCAATGACCTTTAACCTAACCTACAACCAGCCATCATGCACTGACCTTTAACCTAGCCTACAACCAGACATCATGCACTGACCTTTAACCTAACCTACAACCAGTCATCATGCACTGACCTTAGTGCAGTTGAGGAGCTCGAGGTAGTGCAGGGACTCTGTAGAGCTGGAGGCAGCCGCTGCCAGAAGGCCATCCACCTCTTTCACCTCCAGGAGCAGCTCGTTCAGCGCCAAGTGGTGTAGTTGCTGCATGCTGACCACAAGGGTCCTGCCCCATCGTGCCACATGTTATACCCATCATCACTCCACACTATATCGCCACGGTCATCATTTCAGAGTTAACATATCACATCACATCATCATCCTGTCAATTTCAGGTACCATTCATTTTCAAGAGGTGGAAGGTTTTTGTACATGGTGCAAAGAGAACTGTCTAGCTTTGAATGCTAGAATGACATAGGAGATGGCAACTGATTTTCCAAGAACCCAGCTCCTGTCCCTCACTTGCATATGGGAAAGATCAAGGTGGAACGTGTAAGTGCATATAAATATCTGGGTACTATTTTAGATGATAAGCTGAATTTTAATGCAAATACTAAGTTTATCTACAAAAATGTCAATCTACAATACACCGTCTTCAGAAACTTGGAAATCTTAGCATGTGTGTGTGTGTGTGTGTGTGTGTGTGTGTGTGTGTGTGTGTGTGTGTGTGTGTGTGTGTGTGTGTGTGCGTGCGTGCGTGCGTGCGTGCGTGCGTGCGTGCGTGCGTGCGTGCGTGTGTGATTTTTTATTTGTTACATATAGATCCATAAACATGTGTGTGTTTTTTTTTTTTTTTTTTTTTTAATGTCCATTCTTAATTTCTCTTTGGAGGCGATAAAGTGTTCTTGGCTTGACTTGACTTGACCATGCCATCATAGGCTATCAAAGACACCGACACATATTTCTTTGTCGTTCACACATCGTCATCAACAGTCACAAAAACCCTCAATGAATAAATCCCCTTTCTTGATACATAGTCTGACTAGTTTCTTGGTTTAATACATGACCTGACTAATTCCCAAGGTTAATACATGGCTTGACTGCTTCCCTTGGTTGCTGCATGGCTCGACTAACTGCCTTGTTGTTACGTTGAGAGATTCATTCACTGGGTGGATACATAGCCTAATTCAATGTGGTGATACATGGCCTGTCTAATTCAATGTGGTGATACATGGCCTGTCTAATTCAATGTGATGATACGTGGCCTGACTAATTCAGTGTGGTGATACGTGGCCTGACTAATTCAATGTGGTGATACATGGCCTGACTAAATCAATGTGGTGATACATGGCCTGACTAATTCAATGTGGTGATACGTGGTCTGACTAATTCAATGTGGTGATACGTGGCCTGACTAATTCAATGTGGTGATACGTGGTCTGACTAAGTCAATGTGGTGATACATGGCCTGACTAATTCAATGTGGTGATACGTGGTCTGACTAATTCAATGTGGTGATACATAGCCTGACTAATTCAATGTGGTGATAACTAATTCAATGTGGTGATACGTGGTCTGACTAATTCAATGTGGTGATACGTGGCCTGACTAATTCAATGTGGTGATACATAGCCTGACTAATTCAATGTGGTGATACATAGCCTGACTAATTCAATGTGGTGATACGTGGCCTGACTAATTCAATGTGGTGATACGTGGCCTGACTAATTCAATGTGGTGATACGTGGCCTGACTAACTAATTCAGTGTGGTGATACATGGCCTGACTAAATCAATGTGGTGATATACATGGCCTGACTAATTCAATGTGGTGATACATGGCCTGACTAATTCAATGTGGTGATACGTGGCCTGACTAATTCAATGTGGTGATACGTGGCTGACTAATTCAATGTGGTGATACGTTGATACCTTGCCTGACTAATTCAATGTGGGTGATACATGGCCTGACTAATTCAATGTGGTGATACATGGCCTGACTAATTCAATGTGGTGATACGTGGCCTGACTAATTCAATGTGGTGATATGTGGTCTGACTAATTCAATGTGCTGATACATGGTCTGACTAAGTCAATGTGGTGATACGTGGCCTGACTAATTCAATGTGGTGATATGTGGTCTGACTTATTCGATGGATTGATACATGGCCTGACTAAAGCCCTGGGTTGATAAATGGCCTGACCAATTCACTGTTTATACATGGCGTGACCAATCCCCTGGATCAATACATGGTCTGACTAGTTCACTGAGCTCATACATGGGCTGCCTAATTCCCTGGGTCAATACATGGCCAAATTCCATGGGTCATTATATGACCTAATTCCCTGGGTCAGTACATGGACAAATTCTCTGGGTCAATACACATGGCCTAATTCCCTGGGTCAATACAGGGCCTACTTCCTGGGTCAATAAATGGCCTAATTCCCTCGGTCTATAGATGACGGAATTCCCTGGGTCAACACATGACCTAATTCCCTGGGTCAATACATGGCCTAATTCCCTGGGTCAACACATGGCCTAATTTCCTGGGTAAATACATGGCATAATTCCCTGGGTCAATGTATGACGTAATTATCTGGTCAATACATGGCCTAATTCCCTAGGTCAACACATGGTCTAATTTCCTGGGTCAATACATGGCCTAGTTTCTGGGTCAATACATGGCTAAATTCCCTGGGTCAATGCACAGCATAATTCTCTGGT
>JADBJO010002507.1:252732-255232 GCA_016801955.1 Conus betulinus
TTCACTCTGTCACGGCAAACAGACAGTGGAACATGTCCTGAGTTCACTCTGACGGCAGACAGTGGAACATGTCCTGAGTTCACTCTGTCACGGGCAAACAGACAGTGGAACATGTCCTGAGTTCACTCTGTCACGGCAAACAGACAGTGGAACATGTCCTGAGTTCACTCTGTCACGGCAAACAGACAGTGGAACATGTCCTGAGTTCATGCAAAGCAGTGCTAACCCATGAAAGGAGCACATGGAGGCACAACCAAGGGTTCAAGAAGATCGCACATGCGGTTAGCACTGCTGGAGGAAGATCTACACCACCGGAAGCTCCAGCAACAAAATTCTACACGGCAGGAGGCCACGAATCATTGTCTGGAACAGCTGTAATATCAAGAGCATGGAAGCAGGGTTAGCTAGATGGAGCAGAATTCCAGAACTGGAGAACCATCCAGAGATCATCATGAAGAGTGGTATGAGACCGGATGCTGTTCTCCACCCATGTTCATCAAACAAATAACTCTGATCGAATTCACGGGTGCCATTCCAAAGCAGAATGGACAAGCGCACCTCTTCAAAGCTGAGGAGTACGCCAGTCTAGCGAGCAGCTTGCGGGAATCCGGCTTCCAGGCCCAGGTTCTCGCCATAGAAGTTGAAGCAAGGGGATCTGTAGGCTCATCAGCCTATGATCTCGGGACTTCAGGTAAAAAGAGGACCAGAACCCTGAAGGCAATGGCAGAGGCAAATGAAAAGAGTTCCTGCTGAATCTGGTCGAGGAGGAACGAAAGTGAACTGCAAAAGGCTGACATTTTCCAACTGAGAACAGGTGTCCCGTAAGCAGTGGGGTAATCTCTCTCTCTTCTCTCTCTCCATGTCTACCTCTTACACTCCTTCCTCCCCTCCCTCCCCCCCCCCCTCCCGAATCCTCTCCTTTTTTTTCCCCATTTTCTTTTCATTTTAATGATGACAATCTAACGTGAAATTAATGAACTGACATAGATGTCTACATTCATCCGTATATGTGTGACGGGAAAATTAAACTCTCTCTCTCTCTCTCTCTCTCTCTCTCTCTCTCTCTCTCTCTCTCTTCTCTCTCTCTCTCTCTCTCTCTCAGTATCTCTCTCTCTCTCTAAATGATAAATTTTGTGCTTGTGGAAATTATCTGAGTTTTCCACGGACCTAATTCTCTTTGGTACCTTTTTTTTTTTTTTTTTTTGCACAGGTTTATGCCCTAGGTTTCCTCGGACAAAATTTGTTGGTATCACTTGTACAGATTTTCCACAGACACACATCTCTCTGGTAACTTCTATACAGATGATACCTTAGTGTTTCTAGGACAGCTCTCCCTGATACGCCTTGTGCAGATTACTACCCCAGTTTTTCCTCGGACGAAATTATCTCTCATCCCATTTATAGAGATTATGTCCCGAGTCTTCCTTGAGTATAACTCTTTCTGGTACCCCTTGTATAGTTATTACCTGAGTTTTCCTCGCATACATTTCTCTTTGGTACCTCTTGAACAGATTATCACCTGAGTTTTTCCTCGGACACATTTCTCTTTGGTACCTCTTAAACAGATTATTACCTGAGTTTTCCTTGGACACAGCTCTCTCTGGTACCCTTGTACAGGTTGAAGCGGCGTTTGGTCAGCGTCCTTTCCCACAGAACAAAAGTCTCCCAGACACGAGGAGAATAGAACATTTCGTACCACGACCGACACACCATGGACGCTTGGTGGCGCTGCTTGGGCGTCAGCATGAGGAAAACATCTTCCAGCAAAATGGCGGGTAGAGTCTTCCAGCCGTCCAGGGTGGGATGGAGAGAGAAGTGTAGCGAGGAGTGTAGGCATCTAGTTCTTCATCACCTGAAGAAGACGACTGGTCACTGACCTCATTGCCGGCGCTGGGCTTCTTCGCCCTCTCTCTTCCAGCCGGTCCTGGCAGGAGCTGGAGGCGACAGTGGGGTCATCATGCAGCCGGTCCTTGCAGGAGCTGGAGGCGACAGTGGGGTCATCATGCAGCCTGTCCTGGCAGGAGCTGGAGGCGACAGTGGGGTCATCATGCAGCCGGTCCTGGCAGGAGCTGGAGGCGACAGTGGGGTCATCATGCAGCCGGTCCTGGCAGGAGCTGGAGGCGACAGTGGGGTCATCATGCACGGAACAACATAGGGGAGGCACCATGGACGACCTGCAGCTACATGACGTGGACATAGAGCGGGAACCAAGCGACTCCACTTCTTCGTTTCCACTTGCGACGAAGTAGTCGTCATCTGCTACGTCATACGTGGATGCTGAGCAATGACGTAATGATGACTCCACATGACCCTGCGAATCAGCAGAGTGGGAAGCCGAGCCAGTGTGGCTGTGGAGGCCAGAATGGGACTGGACAGGGGGGGTTGGAGTGTGGGTAGAGTTACCATGCGTCGGCGTGGGTGATGACGGAGGTGGGGGTGAACATGAGTCACGGGAGGAGACGTCAGCTGCTTGGTTCTCCATAACTGGCCCTGCAAAGTG
>JADBJO010002507.1:262732-265232 GCA_016801955.1 Conus betulinus
CCCCCCATGCTCTCTCTCTCTCTCTCTCTCCTCTCTCTCTCTGAGAGAGAGAGAGAGAGAGAGAGAGAGAGAGAGAGAGAGAGGAGAGAGAGAGAGAGAGAGAGAGAGAGAGACAGACAGACAGACAGACAGACAGACAGACAGAGAAAGAGAGAGATTTTCTCTTCTGGAACAAAGCATTTTTCATCATTGAATACTCCATGTGCTAGTAGATAGATTGTTATGTTGTCGTTCAGACTTTCGTTAAACGCTTTAACGACAAAGTACTGTAAAGACATCTGCTCTGCTGAACTGACAATTTAGCATATACTGGTAAAATGTGCTTCAATGAAAACTTTCCTACCCCCCGGGAGTCGTTGAATGCATTTTGCCTGTTTCAAATTTACGTTATTTTGGGATCAGTGTAATCTTTTCAACCTTCCAGTATTTATATCAGCTAGTTATTTGTTATGTGGTCCTATTGCACGTTTCTTGTAACTCTCTCTCTCTCTCTCTCTCTCTCTCTCTCTCTCTCTCTCTCTCTTCTCTCTCTCTCTCTCTCTCTCTCTCTCTTATTAATGAGTTAGCATTACATGTGATTAATAACGGAACACATGGCGCTGTGCTCTCACGTGCTGTATTTGAGTTGTTTATTCTTCTATTGGCAGATGTTTTATTTTGTCAGAGACGGTTATAGGGCTGCAGACACAGCCGAATAATTTGCAACATGCTGCTTCTTCGCTATTTATCTCCACTCGTCTGAGTTTCACTGCTGCTTGTAAAGATCTTGCCAGTCGGGCGAAAAATGCATTGTTGTGTATAGTTCAGAAGTTATATGCTCTAAATAACAATTCCTTTGAAACTTTTTATAAAACTTTTTGATACGCGTGTCCAGCCAGTACTGCTATACGGATCAGAATATGGGGGTTAGACCAGCCGCTGTTCATTGTGAGTCAGTTCATTTATTTGCTCTTAAAAAGTATTTAGCGTAGATCTGCGTACTCCCAACGATTTAGTATATGGTGAAACAAACAGATTTCCCACGTATGTTAATGCTGCGGTTAACTGCCTTCGATATTGGTTTAAGCTATTACATATGGATGAACATAGGTTACCAATATATAGCGTATAAAATGCTGTATGATTAGATGCTAAGGGAAAGAAGAACTGGGTTTCAAATGTGCGTGTTTGTTTATAGCAATGGTTTTGGTGACGTGTGGTTAATCAAGGTGTGGGAAATGAAAATCACTTTATAGCAATGTTTCGTCAGCGTTTGATTGACTGTAGATGGCAAAACTGGAATAACCACATTTACACTAGTGAAAGATTTCATTTGTATAGAACGTTTTGTAATACCCATGACTTGAAGCAATATTTGAAAGCAAATATGGACCGAAAACTAAAGCATATAATGACTAGTTTAGACTAAGTATATCTGACTTGAATGTGCATCGTTTTAGATATAAATGTTGTAATGATTGCGATCTGATGTGTCCATTATGCCAGATGTCTAAAGGAAGATGAGATACACTTCGTTCTTTGTTGTCAAAGGTTGAAAGAAATAAGAGAAAAGTTTTTGGAGCCTAAATATAAATCGGCAACCTTGTTTATTTAAACTAAGTCTACTCATGGCATGCACTAAACCTGATGTTGTACGAAAATTATCGTTGTTTTTGTATAAGGCATTTAAATATACAGAAATAGCTACCTCATAGTTTTTTGCATGATGTGCCTGCCATAACCGTAGCCTTTTGTATTGCATGATGAAAAATCGTATATCTGTACGTTTACCCCTTCATGATTCCTCCATCTCTTCTCTCTCTCTCTCTCTCTCTCTCTCTCTCTCTCTCTCTCTCTCTCTCTCTCTCTCTCTCTCTCTCTCTCTCTGTCCTGTCTCCGCCTCTCTTTCTTTTTCTGTTACTCCTGCGCCTCCTCCTTCCCCACCACACATACACTCCCCTCCCCTCTTCCCTGCTTTAGACACTCACAGAGGCAGACAGACAGACAGACAGACACACACACACACACACACACACACACACACACACACACACACACACACACACACACACACACACACACACACACACACGAAACCAGACCATGTTAATACCAAATAACATTTATTATTGTTGTCTTGAAATGCGAAAGAACAAGAACCAGACTATTGGATGAGCCCACAGGCAACTACAGTACATACAACCTGTACAGGACAGTATATAATCAGTAGAGGACAGTACAAGCAGCAGAGGACAACCCGACAAAGAGAGCACACTACATCAGGATACAGCCATGGCTACAGCTACAGCACACAGTCATCCCAACAACAGTACATGGCATGTCGACTCCATTGACATTTCCAGGACTGGTAGAATGAGTTCACATTGAATTACACATCATTGATCACTTCCTATCTCCATAGAGTATAGAGAAATGATTCTGCCGTTTCTTATTGGATGGCAAATTTGAACAGTTGTAGATAACGCACCGCCGAAAAACGCAGACAAACGAATCACAAGAC
>JADBJO010002507.1:270232-280232 GCA_016801955.1 Conus betulinus
TCCCCCAACCAGCCTGCTTCCCTCCCCTTTCCTCCATAGCACTGACTGTTCAGAAGATGCTTCCCCCCCCCCCCCCCCCCCCCCTTTCCTCCACAGTATTGACTGTGCAGATGTGAGAGAGAACACTGCAAACCAAGTCTAGAATAACTGTTGAGCAACAAAGCAAGGCCACTACCACTACCAGGCAAATGCATAAAAACATGAACAATTCGGTTACATTTGGAAAGAAAACACGACAGAAGCTTCCAGTTTACGAACAATGTCGATGCATTGGATAAACGAAATTTTAAAATCAAGAACAATTGTAGTACATTCGCTTAATCAAAGAAAAAATGAGAGACAAATAAACTTACATACATGAACGATGCTAGTGCACTTGAAAGAAAACAAAAGACAAAACTTACTACCATGATCACTGCTCGTACATCTGAATGGCAAAAAGGACAAAGGCGTAAAAATCACGAACAACGCAAATACGTTTTTAACACACAGAAGCTTACAAATCATTAACACTATATTTGAACACTAAAAAAGACAGAAGCCTGCAAATCACCAACACTGACTGCACATTCAATCAAAAAACAAACAAAAACGAGCGAATAAAGAAACGAACAACCAACCACAATAAATCAATTCACTCAACCAAACAAAAAACAAAAGCTTTACAAAAATGAAAAAAAGAGGGGGAAGGGACATAGAAGTGTACAAATAATCAATACCAATACATGAGAACAAGAAAAATATACAGAAGGTTACAAACAGGTACTAAATCTACAAGTCATTGACAGGGCTGTAGGCTATACTTAAAGAGGAAAAAAACCATTACAAACGATTAATAATACCAGTACATTCGAATGGGAAAAAAAAAAGAACAGAAACTTTCAAGTGCTGATACATAAAGAGCAGACCACTCTATGTTGTGAAATGAACGCCGATACATAAAGAGAAGACTCACGCTAACCTGTACAATACACACTGGCACACAGAAAACACACGCTACTTTGTAGGAGAAACACTGACACACAAGAAACAGTACACCCACGCTAATCTGTCGGATATATCTGACACAACAGAACACACACCCACATAAATGTGAGGGGGTGACCTCTGAGAACCAGTTTGTTTGGGAGGACTAGGCAGTCACAGTGAAAGCAGCTGGTTCTCTTTGTCTCCCGTTCTCACCTGTGTGGTCAGGACAGGTTCCACTGTCAACATATGGCGTATAGCAGCGAAAACCTAACCAGATCATGAAAACCAAGTCAGCCATTCATGACTTAGTCTAGAAAGAGTTTATAAAATTTAGGAGAAAAAAATGGAAGAGAGAAAGTGACAAACAAACGGTATAAACAGGCTACCACGGACAGGCTACTACCGTCTACTTTCCTACGGAATCGGATGGTTTTCAGTCCAGCTTCCCGGAGAGAGAGAGAGAGAGAGAGAGAGAGAGAGAGAGAGAATCTGCATATAAAAAAGTTCTGTTAAAAAGTGCGATCTTCAGCAGGATCGTGTCAGTAGAAAAGTACTCTGCCAGTCGACTCCGCTATATATTTAGCAAAGCGTGAAGAAATCTACTCTATATGATCACAGAACAACAATCGTATGAGTTCACAGTGTATGCTTTTAACAAATTGTCTTCTTTTGATCTGAACTGGTCTACGTTTCCGCGCCATACACGCAAGTTGCGTCATGACACATAGGCATGAAGATAGAACCGACTGGACAAGAGACCAATACATTACGCCTCTGTGTTCAGACATCAGGAGAGACACACACGGAGTTAACACCAAATACGCAGATCATATCTTTCGTCTTCATCAGGCATGACGCGAGACAAAACCGACATAATAGCACACAGACAGATCACGCCCTTGTGTTCAGTGTTGACAGCCTCACCTTATGACCTACACAAACCCTTGTGTTCAGTGCTGACAGCCTCACCTTACGACCTACACAAACCCTTGTGTTCAGTGTTGACAGCCTCACCTTACGACCTACACAAACCCTTGTGTTCAGTGTTGACAGCCTCACCTTACGACCTACACAAACCCTTGTGTTCAGTGCTGACAGCCTCACCTTACGACCTACACAAACGCTTGTGTTCAGTGTTGACAGCCTCACCTTACGACCTACACAAACCCTTGTGTTCAGTGCTGACAGCCTCACCTTACGACCTACACAAATCAACAGCGTGCAACCAACACGTGACACGATGAACAAATACAATCAGTGAGTGAAATTTCCTCCTAGGTTGAAGATGCCAGAGTAGTGATAATAACTAACCTTTACATTGGAACCATAGCATATCTACAGGTACAACTGCAACAAACGGTAGGTTTGCACTGAAACAAATTCCAGCTGCATATCCCAAAATGTTTACTTTCTTCCATCACGAAAACAAACTATTCACCAGACACTAAACACCAAGAAAGATACAACTATAAAGCACTGTGTCAGAGCTCACTGTCCACGCTTATAAAGAAGTCCTCAGTAAGAAACATTCACACATTCTGACCAGTGCTGGAAACGCTCAGCTCTTCAGATACACTCTACACATTTCACACACATTCTGATTGGTGCTGGACAACTCAGCTCTTCAGACACAAACTACAGATTGCATCGACAGATAGCACATGCAGCATTCAACACACGTATCAGAAGAACTCTATCATTCAAAAGATTTGGTGGCATTCTATGCACCCTGCATCGATGAACTGACTGACTGCTTTAGGAGTTGTTCGACTGGCACAAGGCAGACAAGAGAAATCCCGCCATTCTTGCAACATTGTTGCTATGGCGTACATCATCATCACCATCATCATCATCATCATCATCATCATCTTCTTCTTCATCATCATCTTCATCATCGTCTTCGTCGTCGTCATCGTCTTTGTCATCATCATCATCATCATCATCATCATCATCATCATCATCATCGTCGTCGTCGTCGTCGTCGTCATTGTTATCGTCGTCGTCATCATTTTTGTCGTCGTCGTCGTTATCGTTGTCGTCGTCGTCATCACCATCATCGTCGTCGTCGTCGTCATCGTGATCACCATCATCATATACCATCATCATTATTGCCATCAAGGTCATCGTCATAGTCTCTTTCCAGTGTGACGACAATCAATGTATCCCAGGTCACTTGGAGTTTGTGCTGAAGATGGAAGTGAGGGAAGGTATATGGGGGGAGAGGGGTGTGTACAGGCTGGGAGGGGGTGGGAGGGGGGGAGGGAGCAGGGGCATCAGAAATCTAAGAAAAAAAAATCAGTTCGTTCATTGCTTGACATTGGAGAAAACAAATGAATGTAAGAGGACCCTGTTCATTCCCTATGCACGAAATGCGCGCATGTGCCCGTACTTGAGCTGATTGTGTCTAGGAGTGAGCTGCTTGCTAAAGTGAAGAGGCTGTCTCTTCAGCAGTCACACCTCGCAGTGTTTAGCTACAACAGTGTTTGCAGTCACACCACTCAGTGTTTAGCTGCAGCAGTGTTTGCAGTCACACCACTCAGTGTTTAGCTACAACAGTGTTTGCAGTCACACCACTCAGTGTTTAGCTACAACAGTGTTTTTAAAGCCCTGTCATCGTGCTAGCATATTACTAGTGGATCCGGTGGGTTTGCAGTGGCAGTCACCATTTCTTTTGAAACCATCTGAGCTTTCTGTGATACGTCCTTTGGCCATCACTAGGTCTGAAACAATCATGTGTGCCAACTGACAGTAAGATTTACTCAATGTGAGAAATCCACTGCTTCCATTAGCACAAAACGTCCCATCGTCTCCGCTGTGTCTGCTCTCTAAAATTTCTGAAATAAGGGAACAATTTTAGAAAATGGTTATGAGACTCGGAATCAAAACATACTTGGAGAATATTTCGGCAGGAACGCCCTGCCTTCGTCAGCTCACTGTTGCTGTTGTGACAGCGAGGCCTGGTGGGACGACTGTTGTGTGGAGTGAGCAGTTGTCAGGATCTGTTTGTAGATAGGGGGAAGTTCAAAGCTTTGATCTCTGTTTCAGGCTGGGGCGTCTGGTCTTGATTTCGATGGTTTCTTCAACTTTTCTTTCTTTCTTTTTTTTTTAAGAAAGGGCTCTGTAGTTAAGATCTTGTTTTCTTGTGGGCTGAAACTGTGGCCTGTGGCTTGTAAGTGCTCGTGTATGGCAGACGTAGATCGGTTTTGGTGTTCCTGTAGATGGGTGGTGAGTGGTCTTGCTGTCTCGCCAGTGTAGGTATGGGCAAAGTCTTGACAACTTACCTGGTACACTACACCACACTGCTTGAGGGGGGGTCGTTTTGTTTTCACATGAGTCAGTTGCTGGCATAGGGAGTTGGGGGGTTTGTGGAACACTTTGCATCCATGTTGTTGGAAGGTCTTGGCTAGACGCTCTGAGTCTCCTTTAATGTAAAGGATCCCCACTTTCACACTGTCCATATTGTAGAAGAAAGGTAAGGAACTCGAGGGTTGTCCTACATCCAAGCAGGTATCCATTAGCTGAAAGGGCAGTCTTGATGTGTTCTTCTTTCTGCTCTTCCTCTGTGGTGGAACATAGTACAGAGGCTCTGTGCATGAGGGTGTTGACAACAGATCTCTTGTGCTGGAGGGGGTGGTTAGAGCGAAATTTCAGGTATTGGTCAGTGAGGGTGGGTTTCCTTTAGACACTGGTCTCCACCCTGTCGTCATGAGTTCGGGTGATAAGGATGTCCAGGAACAGGGTCTTTCCTTCTGATTCAGTTTCGGAGGTGTGAACTCGATACTGTCGTCGACGGGGTTCAGGTGAGTGGTGAAGCTGTCAACCTCCATCTCCTGTATGCGGGTCATGGTGTCATCCACATAACGGTACCACATGCTGGTAGGGTTGGCAGCGGTCTCAAGGGCTACATTCTCAAAGTGTTCCATGTACAGGTTGGCTACCACTGGAGACACTGGCGAACCCATGGCAGCTCCTTGTTTCTGCTAGTAGAACTCATGGTTGAAAGAAAAGTAGGTGCTAAAAGAGGCACAGTTCTAACAGTTCTAGTATCTGTTCTGTAGTGAGTTCACACCAGTAACAAAGGTGGTAGTCGTCCTCAATTTTCTCCCGAATGACTTGGAGAGCCTTGGGTACAGGGATGCTAGTGAATAGTGCACATACATCATATCAGACCAGTCTCTCCCCTGGAGCCGGTTGCTGGTTTTCCATCTTCTGTAAAAGTCTGTGCTGTTGACTATGTGGTGTTCGGTCTGTCCAACTGAAGATCCCAATACTTGTGTCAGGAATGTGAAGGCAACGTACATGACACTGCCACAGCTGGACACAATGGGGCGGCGGGGGACATCCTTCTTGTGTATTTTGGGTAATCCATACAGCTTGGGCGTGGATTCTGAAGTGGGGTAAAGTCGTTGGTAAAAACTAGGGGAGATGGAATCTTCTTTCTTCCATTTCTTCAGCAGGTTGATGAGTTGGTTTTTCACTTTCTTCGCATAGTCAGTCTCAAGTTTTTCATAGGAATCTATATCACCGAGAAGGGTCTGTGCTTTCTTGTTGTACTCATCTTTTGGCAACACTACTGTGGTCCTACGTTTGTCAGCTGGAAGGATGACGATGTTGTCGTCCTGTCTCAGGTTTTTCAGAGCTTGTTTTTCCTCTCGTGAAATGTTGGACATGGGTGGCTTGCTGGACTTAATGACAATGTTACAGTTTTTTGTCCTTTTAGTATACAATTGTCCTGTTTGATACAGTAATATGCATTGGAAGGCTGTGACAATGTTTGTTTCTTATGCTGTACAGTTGACCTCTTATGTTGTACAGTTGACCTATTATGGACGCAATAATGTATATTGGAAAGCTATGCTAGGTTTGTTCATTCTGGTGCACACTTGAGACGTTATGAATACCATGACATCTATGGGGAAGCTGTGGTAGTGTTTGCTCCATGTAGTGTAGAAATGTCCTGTTACAGACACCATAATGTGGGGGATTAAAGTGGTGGCAGTGTTTGTTCCCTACAGTGTAGAAATATCCTATAACAGACAGACACCATAATGTGGGCATTAAAGCGGTAGCAGTGTTTGTTCCCTACAGTGTAGAAATATCCTATAACAGACAGACACACCATAATGTGGGGATTAAAATGGTGGCAGTGTTTGATCCCTACGGTGTAGAAATATCCTATAACAGACAGACACCATAATGTGGGGATTAAAGCGGTGGCAGTGTTTGTTCTCTACGGTGTACAAATGTGTTGTTACAGACACAAAAATCTGGGAAATCTGTGGCAGTGCTTGCTCCCTATGGTGTAGAAATGTCTGTAACAAAACACCATCACCTAGGAAATTTGTGGCAGTGTAGAAATGTCCATAGACACATACTACAATGTGGGAAAGCTGTGACTGTTTTGGTTCCTTAAGGTACAGACTTATTCTCTTCCTGGGACACTGTGGCAACGTTAGTTCCTTGTGCACAGTTGTACCATTAGAGACATCATGACATGGGAAAGCCGTGGTAGTGTTCATTCCTTGTGGTGTAGAGGAGTCCGATTTACAGACACCACCACGTCGAATAGCTGTGGCTGTGGTAGTTCCTTGTGGTGTAGTGTTGTTCTGTTACACAACATAACGTGGAACAGCTGTGCAGTGGTATTTACTTGTGATAGTGATGCTGTCACAACGTCTGTGGTTAGCGGTGATTCTACCTAGAGCACTGCCCGAGCTTCGTACTATCTTCCACCCGGTTAGAATGGCAATGACCTTTTTCCAACAAAGATTAGAACCCGCAAACTACCGAGGCCTGTTACAGAAGGCAAGGGCGTTTGGCTGAAAGTGGTAGAGAGGAAATAACAGGAGGGAGCTATTTCCCCCACCCCTGTACTTCATTCCGTCATATTTAGAGAAGAGAGAGAGAGAGAGAGAGAGAGAGAGAGAGAGAGAGAGAGAGAGAGAGAGAGAGAGAGAAGAGAAGAGAGAGAGAGAGGGAGTAAGAGAGAGAGGGAGGAGAGAGAAACATTTGGTAGTCATATAGCCTGAAATTCACTGCATCTTAAAGTCTCAGAGAGAGAGAGAGAGAGAGAGAGAGAGAGAGAGAGAGAGAGAGAGAGAGAGAGAGAGAGAGAGAGAGAGAGAGAGAGAGTTTAGGTACTTATATAGCCTGAGTTTCACTGTATCAAAAAGCCCTTGTGGTCAAATGTGAACATTTGTATCCTTAGCGCGCAATTCTTCCTCTCTAAGATTGCACAGATAGTCTTCTACAACTACACCAATAAATAGCACACAGACAAACCATCACACACACACACACACACACACACACACACACACACACACACACACACACACATATATATATATATATATATATATATATATATATATATATATATATATATATATATATATATATATATCTTACAGAGCAAGAAATATCACACATATCTGACATATAGCAGTCCCTAACACATCAGACAAAGCATGTGTACCGGTAAATTTCACACCGACAGAGTCTAATACACCAGGACACATCACGCAATCAGTGTACGTGCTAATCATTAACCGATAATTAACCCACTTACATATTAATACCACGTCATGATGATAACGGTACCAGATCCAGACACGCGCCCACGTCCAGAAAGCCTAGCAAAATGAGCCAAAGACTAGCTACAGGAGGAAAGGGAGTCAGCGAAAACGGTCCATCCTGTTGGCGTGTCTTCCCTTTTCATTGGTCCATCACTGGGCCAGATGTCTACTCTGTTCAGCACAATGCACTGAGCCTGTCCTCACTTCCTACAGCCCTTCACCATCCAGAATGACCATGGATCAACGGACAGATGGACTCAAAAAAAAAATGGGAAGGAAAGAGGGGAGAGAGAGAGAGAGAGGAGAGAGAGAGAGAGAGAGAGAGAGAGAGAGAGAGAGAGAGAGAGAGAGAGAGAGAGAGAGAGAGAGAGAGAGAGAGAGAGAGAGAGAGAGAGAGAGAGAACAGAGAGACAGAGACAGAGAGAGAAAGACAGACAGAGAGACTAAAACACTTTTGTTCAGGTAAAGGCCTTGGCCCCTTACTGAAGGGGGATGTTCACCCAACTAAGCAAGAGAGAAGCCAGTGACATATACAAATGGAATAATTAATAAACAAATAAGATTTTTCATTGTATACACTTAAAGCTAACATTCTATGCATATGAAGTCACCATTTTCAGCCTATCAACCGCCAGATAAATACACATAGCTAGAGTTTTCATTGTCGTCTCACGCCTTGTCAACATAAGCAAATTTCACCTGAAATTGCATGGAACCCTGTGGTAGTTCGGTTGTATATTTTTTTTCTCTAGGATCACTCAGGGCAGGGCAGCAAAACAAAAAAAAAAACGTAATTCATCTTTTTCTTCAAGTGTTGCATAGATAGCAGGTAAGCATATGTTTTTTTTTTTTTTAATCTGATACTAAATCTAAAGCAATGGCATGCAATGCTAAACACACCACATCCAAACTTGGCTCACTTCTTATATGTCTAGTTATTTTCAGCTCAATGTACGGTTCTCTCAAATGAGTAGTTTTAAACAACCTGTACTGTGCAGATCTGTCGCTAGTATATTATGTGGTCATGCCAATCCTGCCATCTACAGTCAATAATTCTTTGCCTAAACGATGTTAAAAAAAAAGATACATTTTGAGAGAGAGAGGGAGGGGGGGGGGAGAGATAGGAGGGAGACAGGTTGAGAGAAAGGGTGGGGAGGGGGGGATGGGTTAGGAGAAGGAAGAAAAGGAGGGCGGGGGTCAGGGGGGGGGGGGGGGGGCGGTTATGGGAGGAGGGAGAATCTGAAAGTGATCCGACTGTTTTGAAGTCTCACTCTCTGCAGTGCATCCATCACCACGTCTCCATAGCACAATGCTCTTCCACCAAATAGTCAGTTTCTCTGTTGACAGACCTGAATGTTCGGTTCTCATCACTCACATCTCCATAGCACAATGCCCTTCCGGCAAAAGGTCAGCTTATCCGCAGTGCATTGACCACTCACATCTCCTTAGCACAATGCTCTTCCAGCTAAAGGTCGGCTTCTTGTTGAAAGACCCGAATGTTTGGTTCTTCCACAGTGACGGCCTCTCTTCAGTAAAACGTTTCCTGGATGTCCTGCCTTTTTCAGTGGCATGGTTCAGTCATTCCGCCACAATTCATTCCGCCACAATTCAAGGCTTCTGGCAGTCATTTCCGAAGACCCTCCCTTTTTGTGCGGACTACCTCCTTCACTGTGACTAGACACCGACAAGAAAGAAGAAGAAGAAGGAGAAGAAGAAGAAGGAGAACGAACAACACACTAAAAGATAGACCGACACTTCACTCTGTGGAGACGGTAAGACAGCTCGGCCCCCCACCACACTGCATGATGAAGAAAAACAACAGAAAGGGGAAACGACTGCATCAGAGAACAGGGACCAAGCCGTCGGTGTGCTCAGTGTCTGTGCCCACTGTCTGTCTGTCTGTCTGTGCATGCCGTGGGGTCAGTAGTAGGTCTCTCTCTCCACAAAGCCCCCCGGGTTTCGCCGTAAGATCAACTTGCGGCATTCGTCATACACGAAGATGGCCAGACTGAATGGCACGGCTGTGAACCACCAGGAAAACCTGAAACACACACACACACACACACACACACACACACACACACACACACACACACACACACACACACACACACACACACACACACACACACACACACACACACACACACACACTGCCAGTTAAAGAGATATATAAGGCATGACGGAAAATATTACAGTAACGCTAACCCTGTTAAGTAACAACAAACAAACAAACACACACACAAAAAAACAGCCAAGTCAAAGAAACCCCATCAGCTAAAATAAAGCCAGCCAGCCGCCTGTGCACAGCCGAAGATGGGTGGGGAGGGAGGGACGAAAAACTGTGAGAAAGAGTGAGCAATAGAAGACGATGGTGAGAGCAACGTGGAATAAGAAGTGAACATGTGATGACAACAATTCAAAAAGAGGTGGAGAAGGTAACCCTTGGAAAA
>JADBJO010002507.1:282732-297732 GCA_016801955.1 Conus betulinus
CACACACACACACACACACACACACACACACACACACACACACACACACACACACACACACACACACACTGATAAAAATGGCACAACTAATGCTAGGCAAGCACTTAAGGTCTGACCAGCGCGTTGAACTAATGCGTAGGTCAGACATCTGCTAAGTCGTAGCTACGAGACCCTCTTCTTAAATACTCTCATCTTAGTGATTAATTCATTTAGCCATCAGTTTTAAATCATGTACAGTATGGACTCACAACTTAGCGGATGTGGTGTAGCGTATATGGACTAGTCCGCACGCAGTGACGCCTCCTTGATGAAACTGACATTGAAACTGAACCTGTTCGTTTTTTCTAAAAAGAGCGGTAATGTAATTTGGTAAAATATTTGTGCATATTGTAAACACAAATTATGGCTTTTTTTTCAAGTTTTAAGAGAGAGAGAGAGAGAGAGAGAGAGAGAGAGAGAGAGAGAGAGAGAGAGAGAGAGAGAGAGAGAGAGAGAGAGAGACAGAGACAGAGAGACTGAAACAGAGAGAGAGAGAGAGAGAGAGAGAGAGAGAGAGAGAGAGAGAGAGAGACAGACAGACAGACAGACAGACAGACAGACAGACAGACAGACAGACAGACAGAGACAGACAGACAGAGACAGATCTTGCCCTCACTTCATGCCCTGCTGGAAGAGAGACAGACGGCGAGTTTTACAGATGAGGAGATCTGCCCACTGCACAATGACGATGGACACGAAGAACGCCGTGTGGCACGTGTACTCCAACTTCTTCCTCTGGGAGTAGGTCTGGAACAGCGAGGAAGAGCGGGCATCTCAAAACAACTCTGATACAGCCAGGGGCTACCCACTCCTATCCATAGCTGTCAAAATCATCGCCATCATCTTTGCAACAGAAACATTGTGTGGCATCTGAAAATCATTTTCATCATCACATTGGTCACCTAGATAACATGTTCGTTGTCAGTCAATCTGTATGATTTCAATGGAAAGAATTGTGAACGTTTTTCTTTTCTTTTTTTTTTTTTTTTTCTTTTTTTTTTTTCCCTTTTCCTCTTCTTCTTTCATGGATCATTATTGTTGCAACTCAAAGATTGTCCGAATCATTCATTTCCAGCCTATCTGACTGTTAGTCAGCCATCTTCAGTGTTTTGCACCTAATGACATCCCATGTAAAATTGTCTTTTTTTTTTTTCAGAAGTCACGGGTCCATTTGTATGTGAGTGGTTGGGTGTAGGTGGGCGGGAAAGGGAAGGAGGGGATGTGCCACCTTTAGTATATGAACTAAACTTTACAACTAACATACCATGTAAATGTGTCTTTTTTTCAGCAGTTACACAACCCCTTGTGTGTGTGAGAGTGATTAGGTTCGGGGTATGGTGTGGGAAGGGAGGGGAGGAGCCATGTTTAACGTTTGTATCGTATTTTGCAAATAACATTCCACTTTTTACACACACGCACGCACGCACGCACGCATGCACGCACGCGCACGCACGCACACACACACACACACACACACACACACACACACACACACACACACACACATACTAAGTACTGAATGACATTTGTGAATTATGTACAGGGTCAGCCGACCAATTGGCAAAAGGAAGGAGGATAGCAGCCCCAACTGGAGCAGGAAGTCTCCTTTGAAGAAATCAAAAGCATTATCAAGAAGAAGCTAAAACGACAATGGCTTCAGCACCACCCAGATTTCACCAAGAAGGAAGCATACTACCTGCTGCCCAGACCACACCATGTGAGCATTGTGAGACTGAGGACAGGGCACTCCAGACTGAGACATCACAAGTTCACAAAATTCCACAGTGGCGAATCTTCAAGTTGCCCATGCGGTACAACCCCCAGTGACAGTGGAACACTTCCTGCAGGACTGTCCCAAACATAAAAAACTAAGGGCAGAGACCTGGCCTGCCAACACACCGATGAGGGAGAAGCTTTGTGGATCACTGGAGGGCCTCCGCCGTGCAGCAGCCTTCGTCAGTGCTCCTGTCTGAAGGAACGAACAGAAGCAGCAGCTTGACGTCTGCATGACCTACCCACTCCTGTCCATAGCTGTCAGCCAGGTCGTTGATACCTCTGGAATCCCAGGCTTTGCGCAGTCCCAGCAAGCGGTCGGTGAAGAAGCCGCTCTCTCCCATGATGACCAGGTAGGTGAAGAAGCCGGCCAAGGCCTGGATCATGCCGATCTGACCGTAAGCCATAGAGATCAGCCTGCACACACACACACACACACACACACACACACACACACACACACACACACACACACACACGCAATGTAAACAGGGATACAGTCATAGTATACGGATGGGGGCCGGAATAGCTTAGTGGTAGAGCGCCGGACTGGTAATTTTAGTGATCCTTGGGTTGCGGGTTCGAATCTCCGCCGGGCCGTTTAGGTACAGGGGGGGGGGGGGGGGGGGGGGGGGGGGGGTTCCCTCGGAGTTAACAGGAGCAGGAGGAAAAAAGGAAGACAAGGAGGGAAGGAGGAGAAAGAAAAAGAGGAGAAGGAAAAAAAGAGGAGGAGGAGAATGAGGGGGGTGAGGGGCATAAGAAATGGGTTAAACGGAAATAGCGATACCAGCAGCAGGAAGAGAGAGAAAGTGGAAAAGGAGGAAGAACAAGAAAAAGAAAAAGGTTGAGGAGAAAGAGAGCAACAAAGAAGAGTGTAATCAATATTCCTCCTCGAAGATCCCCCCCCCCCCCTCTCTCTCTCTCTCTCTCTCTCTTTCTCTCTCTCTCTCTCTCTCTCTCTCTCTCTCTCTCTCTCTCTGTGCGCGCGCGTGTATGTGTGTGTGTGTGTGTGTGTGTGTGTGTGTGTGTGTGTATGTGTGTGTGTGTGTGTGTGTGTGTGTGTGTGTGTGTGTGTGTGTGTGTGTGTGTGTGTGTGTGTGCATTTAACGTGCATGGTCGCGCTAGACACGGAGTGGCACCATACAACTTTCTGCATTACTGGTAAAACGTACAGTAATATTTTGTGTTCTGCTTAGATGGAAAATTTCCAACCGACTCGTTCTATTTTTGAACCAGACGGTTTCCGTGGTAAAACATGGGAACCGGTTAATTGTGTCAGTTATAGTACCATAAAGAATTAATGAACCGTGGGACGTTTTCCATATGGATATATACATAAACGGACCATTGAATAAAAACCCAGTAGCTCTGTGTAACTTTGTACTATACTTCAGAAGGAATCAAGAATAACATTAAACAACAAAGATTCAAAGATCCAAAGATTTTAATCCTGTGACATGGGAAATGGAGGACTTGAAACAAAACAAAACAAACAACAAAAAAAAAAACGTAAATGAAACAAATCAAACATCCTAAAAATTTCCCCTGTAATTAACACACTGAACATAATGTTACACAACACTTAATGAGTGTCAGAAATTTCGCTAAGTTTAGCACACTTTTTTACCACCACAGAGCAAACGACAATAGTTACATACGGACTTTATAGATGTACAAATTCTTGATATAAACTGAATTTTAATGTCATAATATTTGGTGCATTTCATTACAAGATGAAATTCATCACCAAGGTCATTCTGGTCGCAGTCCCGACAGAATCGTTCATCATGAGGTATTCCAAATCGTCTGCCAATTTCTATCATGAGTTTATGATTACCACAACGAAATCGAATTAGTGGGTATATATAAATATCAGGCAACATTTCAGTATATTTTTCACGGCAAAACTCTGTATTAAAATTTCTACAAAATAAACATTTATGACTAGATTCTAAAGCATCATTCCATGAGGTATGTAAATATCTTTTAATGAATCACGAACCTTTCTACAAAGATTGTGAACAAACGAAAATTTTTGAACAGGCATACAAACTTTCACCACACGTAGACTGAAAAAAACAACTGTTGTGTGCGACAACGTGAACTGAAAGGAGGAGATATAGACAGAGAAGGTGTGGATGAATAGAAAAAAAAGTCGAAAAAGGAAGATGGAAAAAGAAAAGAAAAGGAAGCGGAAAGAGAGAGAACAGGAAGAAAGGGGGGGGGGGGGGGGGGGGGGGGGGGGGGGGGGGGGGGGGGGGATGAATAGGAAGGGGACGAGGATGGGAGTTGATTGAATTGCAACATCAGCCCAAGGAGAAAAAGAATAAGAAAAGGAGGGAAACAAGAACAGCAGAAAGATGGAAAAGAATAGTACACAAATTTACTAGGAACCCACACCAGACCCTCGGTTATTGCCAGGAAACACACACCAGACCCTCGCTTATTGCCAGGAACACACACCAGACCCTCGCTTATTGCCAGGAACACACACCAGACCCTCGCTTATTGCCAGGAACACACACCAGAGCCTCGCTTATTGCCAGGAACACACACACCCAGACCCTCGCTTATTGCCAGGAACACACACCAGACCCTCGCTTTATTGCCAGAAACACACACCAGACCCTCGCTTATTGCCAGGAACACACACCAGACCCTCGCTTATGGCCAGAAACACACACCAGACCCTCGCTTATTGCCAGGAACACACACCAGACCCTCGCTTATGGCCAGAAAACACACACCAGACCCTCGCTTATTGCCAGGAACACACACCAGACCCTCGCTTATTGCTAGGAAACACACACCAGACCCTCGCTTATGGCCAGGAACACACACCAGACCCTCGCTTATTGCCAGGAACACATACCAGACCCTCGCTTATTGCCAGGAACACACACCAGACCCTCGCGTATTGTTCATAGCCCCGCCCTTCCTTCCTGTCCGTCCCCTCGTCCCTCCCACAGAGAGAGAGAGAGAGAGAGAGAGAGAGAGAGAGAGAGAGAGAGAGAGAGAGAGAGAGAGAGAGAGACAGAGAACAGAAAGAGAGACAGAGACGACAGAGACAGAGAGAGACAGAGACAGAGAGACAGAAAGAGAGACAGAGACAGACAGAGAGAGAGAGAGAGAGAGAGAGAGAGGGGGGGGTGGATCGGTTGAGAAAAGCAGCAGGAACAGGGCAGGACAGTCCCTAACCCTCTCATTGACCAGCTTGTCCTTGAAGGGATTCCTGGGCTGCCTCTTCATGATGTCGTTCTCGGCCTGCTCGTAGGCCAGGGAGATGGCGGGCACCATGTCGGTGCCCAGGTCGATGCACAGAATGGTGATGACGCCCAGAGGCAGAGGGATGTCAGCAAGGATGAACATCAGGAAGGGCGAGATCTCCGGGATGTTTGAGGTCAACGTGTAGGCGATGGACTTTTTCAGGTTATCAAAGATCAGTCGGCCTGGGGACAAAAATCATTGTCAACACTACTGTCGCATTGACCGTCGGTATATATCATGTCGTCGTCGTCGTCGTCGTCGTCTTTGTCGTTTTCATCATCATCATCATCATCATCATCATCATCATCATCATCATCATCATCATCATCATCATCGCCGTCGTCGCCGTCGTCGTTGTCGTCGTCATCGTCATCGTAACTTTCACCCCTCCCCCCCCCCCCCCCCCCCCCCACACACACCCCACACCCCTTTCAGCTCAAGCCTCAACAGGACACATAATTTTAACAGTCACCTGAACATACTGTGAGCTAAACAGTCTCAGCAAGACATTGTGTTCTGAACAGTCGCCCAAAGACATTGTGATCTGTACATTCCCCCAAAGACATTGTGATCTGTACAGTCCCCAGAGACATGTGTGATCTGTACAGTCCCCAGAGACACTGTGATCTGTACAGTCCCCAGAGACACTGTGATCTGTACAGTCCCCAGAGACACTGTGATCTGTACAATCCCCAGAGACATTGTGATCTGTACAGTCCCCCAGAGACATTGTGATCTGTACAGTCCCCAGAGACACTGTGATCTGTACAGTCCCCAGAGACACTGTGATCTGTACAGTCCCCAGAGACATTGTGATCTGTACAGTCCCCCAAAGACATTGTGATCTGTACAGTCCCCTAAAGACATTATGATCTGAAAATCCCATAAAGTCGGTGTGATCTGTACAGTCCCCCAAAGACATTGTGATCTGTACAGTCCCCCAAAGACATTGTGATCTAACAGTCTCATAAAAGACATTGTGATTTGTACAGTCCCATAAAGACATTGCGATCTGTACAGCCCCCCCACCCCCACCCCCATGACATTGTGATCTGTACAGTCCCCCAAAGACATTGTGATCTGTACAGTCCCCCAAAGACATTGTGATCTGTACAGTCCCCCAAAGACATTGTGATCTGTACAGTCCCCCAAAGACATTGTGATCTGTACAGTCCCCAGAGACATTGTGATCTGTACAGACGATTTGAAGACAGAACACTGCGATCTGAACAGTCACCTGAACACAGAGCTGTGTTTGGAACAGTCACCTGAACACAGAGCTGTGATTGGAACGGTCACCTGAACACAGAGCTGTGAACTGAACGGTCACCTGAACACAGAGCTGTGAACTGAACGGTCACCTGAACACAGAGCTGTGAACTGAACGGTCACCTGAAGATCGAACACTGCAATCCGAAAACATTGTGATCTGAACAATCACCTGGAGATAAAACACCTTGATCTGAACAACACCTGAAGATAAAACACCTTGATCTGAACAACACCTGAAGAGATAAAACACCTTGATCTGAACAACACCTGAAGATAAAACACCTTGATCTGAACAACACCTGAAGATAAAACACCTTGATCTGAACAAACACTGAAGATAAAACACCTTGATCTGAACAACACCTGGAAATGGAAACTGATATTTGAGCAGTCACTGGAAACGAAAAATAGGATTTGAGCAGTCACCCATAGACTGAACATCACCTTTGATGATCACTTTGATAAGTCACCTGGAGACAGAACCCTATGATGTGGAACAGCCACGGGGACAGAGAATGAGAAGTCGCCTGCAGATAGAACACTATGATGTGGAACAACCACAAGGGCAGAGAATGAGAATGAGAAGTCACCCGCAGACAGAACACTATGATGTGGAACAACCACAAGCACAGAGAATGAGAAGTCACCTGCAGACAGAACACTATGATGTGGACAACCACAAGCACAGAGAACACGAAGTCAACTTCAGACAGAACACTATGATGTGGAACAGCCACAGGGACAGAGAACACGAGAGATCTCAGTCTCCAACAGACAGAACACTATGATGTGGAACAGCCACAGGGACAGAGAACACGGAGATCTCAGTCTCCAACAGACAGAACACTGTGATGTGGAACAGCCACAGGGACAGAGAATGAGAAGTCAACTTCAGACAGACAGAACACTATGATGTGGAACAGCCACAGGGACAGAGAACACGGAGATCTCAGTCTCCAACAGACAGAACACTATGATGTGGAATAGCCACAGGGACAGAGAACACGGAGATCTCAGTCTCCAACAGACAGAACACTATGATGTGGAACAGCAGCCAGGGACAGAGAACACGGAGACCTCAGTCTCCAACAGACAGAACACTGTTGTCTGACCTGTTACTTGAACATACTGGAATCTGGACATTCACCTGAAAACATTGTGACATAAAACAGTCACCTACAGACACTGTCATCTCAGCGGTTACCCAAAGACACAGTGATCTGGCCAGTCAGCAAAAGACACTGTGATCTGGACAGTCACCTAAAGACACTGCGATCTGGACAGTCACCTAAAGACACTGCGATCTGGCCAGTCATCTAAAGACTCTGTAATCTGGACAGTCACCTAAAGACACTGTGATCTGGACAGTCAGCTAAAAATACAGTGATCTGGACAGTCAGCTAAAGATACTGTGATCTGGACAGTCACTTATGACACTGTGATCTGGACAATCACCTAAAGACACTGTGATCTGGACAGTCAGCTAAAGACTCTGTGATCTGGACAGTCACCTAAAGACACTGTGATCTGGACAGTCACTTATGACACTGTGATCTGGACAATCAACTAAAGACACGAGAGAGAGAGAGAGAGAGAGAGAGAGAGAGAGAGAGAGAGAGGAGAGAGAGAGAGAGGAGAGAGAGAGAGAGAGAGAGAGAGAGAGAGAGAGAGAGAAGGGAGAGGGGGGTGCATAATTACCTTCTTCACCCCTGTGACGATGGAGGCAAAGTTGTCATCGAGCAGGATCATGTCGGCAGCTTGTTTGCTGACGTCACTTCCGGCAATTCCCATGGCCACGCCTGCAGTGAGAGACAAGAAATTGTCATTTTTTTTTTTTTTTTTTAATGAAACGGAATTAGTTCCACCTTGGCTTAAGGCTGTGTCAGACAAACTGACACGGACTAGAACACCAAGGCTACATCAAAATGTTGTTACGCTCAGCATGGTTATGCGGGAATTGTCTACAGTCCTGACAAGCTCCTAGCATAACACCACCAGTCTCAAACATCCCTTGAAGTCGGAGTGTGGCTGCCCACGTGGCGGGGTAATCAAAAACGGTCACACACGTAATGTTTTCGTCCCTAGCTGAGACATTTACCATGATGTTCAAGCGCTTCTGCTCTTCGGACGATCCCTGGAGTCTTTTAGCTGCAGAAAGTACACCGTTGTCACTGGGGCTGTACCGTATGGGCGCGGTACTGAGAAAGCATCAGAGAAGATGACGACTGTGGTATGTATTGGCCCTCCCCTCTATTCTCATGCAGCGTTCTGGCTGCTGACTGTAGTGAATATGTGTAATTGTGCAGACTCCCATCTTCTCCCCTTCCCTCCCACCCTCTCCATCTTCTCTACTCCTGCACCCCTCTGCCCTGTGTGTGTGTGTGTGTGTGTGTGTGTGTGTGTGTGTGTGTGTGTGTGTGTGTGTGTGTCTACTCCTGCACCCCTCTGCCCTGTGTGTGTGTGTGTGTGTGTGTGTGTGTGTGTGTGTGTGTGTGTGTGTGTGTGTGTGTGTCTGCCTGTGTGTCTATCTCTCTCTCTCCTCTCTCTCTCTCTCTCTCTCTCTCTCTCTCTCTCTCTCTCTCTCTCTCTCTCTCTCTCTCTCTCAACAACCAAATACAAAACAAACAAAACAAAACAAAAAACAAAACTGTCCGTTTCATAATAAATTGAAAACGAATTCAATTCTTGTTTGAAAGTCTGAAGTACTCATGTGTGCGAGAAAAATATGTATCAAGATTCTATTCTCATCCAAATGGCGATGGTCTAGTTTATTTGATCCTTAGAAATTTGGCAATATATATCGTTTATGCCCAGCAAACTAGACATGAACTTATGAACGGAACCTAGATGAATATGTGTTGTGATTAGTGTCAAACACAAGTGAAAACATTTTGTGTTTATCTCGGTTTGTTTCCTTGATTTATTTCCCCTTGCAACTGTTTGCTTGTGTGCTTCTAAAAAAAACAAAGTCACTTCCTTTTGTTGATGACCCGTACCTATTCTTTATTTCATTCTCAGCAAACGTGTACCCATTGTATACAGGTCAGTGGCCTTACAATAAGAAAAAAAAATCAGAGTTCAAAGTTGAGCTCTCTCTCTCTCTCTCTCTCTCTCTCTCTCTCTCTCTCTCTCTCTCTCTCTCTCTCTCTCTCTCTCTCTCTCTCTCTCTCCCTCTCCCTCCCCCCCCCCCACCCCCGCACCCCCGAAGTGAAAGGAAAGTTCACAGAAAGTGAGATGGAGATGGATCTCAACAGGAAGTTGAAGGGGAGTCCACAGCACGTCACGAGGAAGTCCACGGACAGTCAATCTGACGTCAGAAAGCTCTATGGGGAGATCGCAGGATGTCACGAGGAAGTCCACGGACAGTCAATCTGACGTCAGAAAGCTCTATGGGGAGATGCGCAGGATGTCAGGAGGAAGTCCATGGACAGTCAATCTGACGTCAGAAAGGTCTATGGGGAGATCGCAGGATGTCACGAGGAAGTCCACGGACAGTCAATCTGACGTCAGAAAGGTCTATGGGGAGATCGCAGGATGTCACGAGGAAGTCCACGGACAGTCAATCTGACGTCAGAAAGGTCTATGGGGAGATCGCAGGATGTCAGGAGGAAGTCCACGGACAGTCAATCTGACGTCAGAAAGGTCTATGGGAGATCGCAGGATGTCAGGAGGAAGTCCACGGACAGTCAATCTGACGTCAGAAAGCTCTATGGGGAGATCACAGGATGTCAGGAGGATGTCCACGGACAGTCAATCTGACGTCAGAAAGCTCTCTATGGGGAGATCACAGGATGTCAGGAGGAAGTCCACGGACAGTCAATCTGACGTCAGAAAGCTCTATGGGGAGATCACAGGATGTCAGGAGGAAGTCCACGGACAGTCAATCTGACGACAGAAAGCTCTATGGGGAGATCACAGGATGTCAGGAGGAAGTCCAAGGACAGTCAATCTGACGTCAGAAAGCTCTATGGGGAGATCACAGGATGTCAGGAGGAAGTCCATGGACAGTCAATCTGACGTCAGAAAGCTCTATGGGGAGATCACATGTCAGGAGGATGTCTCAATCTGACGTCAGAAAGCTCTTTGGGGAGATCACAGGATGTCAGGAGGAAGTCCATGGACAGTCAATCTGACGTCAGAAAGCTCTATGGGGAGAGATCACAGGATGTCAGGAGGAAGTCCATGGACAGTCAATCTGACGTCAGAAAGCTCTGTGGGGAGATCACAGGATGTCTCAATCTGACGTCAGAAAGCTCTATGGGGAGATCACAGGATGTCAGGAGGAAGTCCATGGACAGTCAATCTGACGTCAGAAAGCTCTATGGGGAGATCACAGGATGTCTCAATCTGACGTCAGAAAGCTCTATGGGGAGATCACAGGATGTCAGGAGGAAGTCCATGGACAGTCAATCTGACGTCAGAAAGCTCTATGGGGAGATCACAGGATGTCTCAATCTGACGTCAGAAAGGTCTATGGGGAGATCACAGGATGTCAGGAGGAAGTCCATGGACAGTCAGTCTGACGTCAGAAAGCTCTATGGGGAGATCACAGGATGTCAGGAGGAAGTCCACGGACAGTCAATCTGACGTCAGAAAGCTCTATGGGGAGATCGCAGGATGTCAGGAGGAAGTCAATGGACAGTCAGTCTGACGTCAGAAAGCTCTATGGGGAGATCACAGGATGTCAGGAGGAAGTCCATGGACAGTCAATCTGACGTCAGAAAGCTCTATGGGGAGATCTTAGACGTTACGAGGAAGTCCACGGACAGTCAATCTGACGTCAGAAAGGTCTATGGGGAGATCACAGGACGTCAGGAGGAAGTCCACGGACAGTCAATCTGACGTCAAAAAGGTCTATAGGGGATCGCAGGATCCCAAGAAATCCATGGAAAGTTCTTCAGGTTTTCAATGTCACAAGGTGCGCGAACACGCGTACACACACACACACACACACACCACACACACACACACACACACACACACACGCAGTCCAATGGACAGAAAGTAGATGAAATTCAAGGGTAATGGGAATGATCCAAGACCTGTTTGATTGCTATTTCTTAGTAATGTCGTATAACATTTGTTAATGAACGAACAATCCACTGCATCCCTGATAATCTTACCCTCACCTATAAAAAACCGAATTAGTTTGAAGATAAGTGATTTTTCGTTCATTCCGTTGTCCTGAGTGTTGTGCATCTTGCCTTAAGAAGACCTAACAGGTTGAAACTCGCCCTTTTGTGATTTCTTTATCTATGTTTTTCCTTTTTTTTTTTTTGCGGTGCGTTTATCAGTAGTTTTTTCACATGTGTTTACTAAAAAAAAAAAAAAATTTTGACCGCCGATCTCTCTGTGAACATTACAAACTTACTTTTGAGGATGCTCCGACGATTTAAAAGAAACAAACAAAATAAAACAGAACAAAAATCTTCAACGTTTCGGTTAGACCGTCTTACTTGTGACATAAAACGACAGACAAATACATACATAAAGACAATGACGTATGAAAACATATACGTAAACGGACGAATACGTGTTTAAGAGGTGCATGCGTGCGTGCGTGTGTGTGTGTGTGCGTATATTTCCGCCTGCAGCCGACGACTCGCTTTGCAATTAGATCCAACTGTAAGAAACCTCTGATACGATCACAGTGATCCTGACGGTGCACACACTGACCTATGTCGGCTTTCTTCAGGGCCGGAGAGTCATTGACGCCATCTCCAGTGACGGCCACAATCTGCCCCTGTCTCTGGCACCCCTCCACGATGATCAGCTTCTGCTGAGGGGAGGTGCGCGCGAACACGACGATCTCCGAGTGCGTCTTGAGGATCTCGTCGATCTGGGCTGGAGTCATGTTCTTCAGGTCCCCGCCATGGACCACTGCCGCCCTCCGCCTCCCTGAAGAATGAGCCATCATCACCACACAATGAGCCATCTTCACCCCACAATGAGCCATCATCACCACACAATGAGCCATCTTCACCCCACAATGAGCCATCTTCACCCCACAATGAGCCATCTTCACCTCACAATGAGCCGTCTTCACCACACAATGAGTCATCATCACCACACAATGAGCTATCATCACCACACAATGAGTCATCATCACCACACAATGAGCCATCATCACACCACACACACACACACCCACACACACACACACACACACACACACAGATTCAGAGAGTTTAATCCTGTGACCCCTTTGGGGGCATGGAGGACTTGAAATAAATCAAAAAAATAATAGAAATGAAACAAATTTAACATCCAGATTTTCTCTATAATTAACACACTGAATGTAATATTACACAACTTTACTAAGTTTCAAAAACTTCACTGAGTTTAGCAACACTTTCTTACCACCACAAAGCAAACGACAACAGTCAAATACGGACTTTGTACATGTAAATTTTCTATGTACAAATGATTTCTAACGTCGTTATATTTGTTATATTTCATTACAACATGAAAGTCATCACCAAGGTCATTCTGGGCACAGTCCCGACAGAATCGTTCGTCGTGAGATATTCCAAATCGTCTGCCAATTTCTATCATGAGTCTATGATTGCCACAGCGAAATCGAATCAGTGGGTATGTATAAACATCGGGTAACATTTTAATATATTTTTTTCACGGCGAAACTCTGCTTTAAAAATTTCTGTAAAATAAACCCTTATCACTAGATTCTAAAGCACCATTCCATGCACGTATGGAAATGTCTTCTAATGAATTACGAACATTTCTACAGAGACTGTGAACAGACGAAAACTTTTGTGTCTCCCACACACTGTCGAATCCTGTTTCTATTAGGACCCCCCCCCCCCCCCACCCCCCCCCCCCACACACACACACACATAGTTTGGATGTTGGGGGAGGGAAGGGAGGAAGGGGAGGTGAGAGTGTGTCTTTAATTCAAATAAAAGTATAGTATGCAGCAATCATAGCAGAATGAAAGTGTCAATGCACCACACATAGTACATAAATAAACCCAAACGCTTTGTATCAAACGCCAAAACATCCAGAACAGCAAGTGAATGTTGGTCCGTTAAAAACACGCAGACAATGCATGGCGAGTATGAGTCAGTTTAAAAAAAAATATGACAGTGGGGAAAAAACATGAGGATGGAGGTTCCACTGGAAAAAAATCAAAAGAAAAAAGTGGAAAAACCTGGGGGGGGGGGGGGGGGGGGGGGGGGGGGGGGGGGGCCATTATCACATGGACCAGCTTTAGAGATCTGATAACCATCTGTCAGTTTCCCTGCTGTTTGAGCGCAGTCACGATGGGGAAACATTCCGTCTTCTGGTTCCGTTAGTCGAAGTTAGTTTAGGTCCACGGAGAACGATAATGCTGTGATCATGGGTAGGTAGGCTCTATCACTGGGTAGGTAGGCTCTATCTTTGGGTAGGTAGGCTCTATCTTTGGGTAGGTAGGCTCTATCTTTGGGTTCCATCACCATGGGTAGATTGTGTCTTGCGATTCGGTCAGTCTGGTGTAGTTAGAACGATGTACAATGGTCTGGACAGTGTGTGTGTGTGTGTGTGTGTGTGTGTGTGTGTGTATGTGTGCGCGCGCGCGCGTCTGTGTGTGTGTGTGTGTGTGTGTGTGTGTGTGTGTGTGACGTTGGGTTGGCTATGCCACTCTGGGTTAGTTACGACATTGCTCAACCTTGAGCGGAAGGGTGAGAGGGGGACATGTTTCTCTCTCCTCCCTCTCCGACATGCTCCTCCCCAGTTCTCCCTTTGTACGTCGCCACTGGCGCTTCGCCTGCCAGCTGTGAGCGGTGTAGGCGTTCAATAAATCGATGTTGGTTCACTGGATAAGACAGACCGAAGACGGCCCGGCAAATCTTTAGCGGACAGGCACAGACTTGTTGACCTTCTACCTGCCGCCGTGGCAAGTGGTTAGCGTCGCGGACTCCCGGCTGGGAGGTCGTGGGTTTGATTCCCATTAGAGTCATGTGGGATTTTTCTGCCCCAACCGGCTCCTACTCAGAGTTGAGTTTGCTACCGGCTCATTTGGGAAGACTGGGGACCACACAGTCGAGTTTTCATCCATTTAATGGATGCGTCTCTAAGAATATTGCTCAAATTTCCTGACCAACACTGCAGGAGTCTCGGGCCTGGTTGACACCGGAATATATTATGAAAGGAAGCGTAGAGTACAGCCCTGTCATGTAGTCTCAGACTGGAACGAAAATCCGTAGCATCATCTTCATCATCCTTATTCTCATCCATCAGCATAAAAAAAAAAGTCTCAAATTTCTGTGGCCCTTCATGCCCTGCTCTCACGGTGACCTTAAGTTTCGATGTCCTCTCCACGTCTGTGGCCTTGGTTTGATTCCGTCGCGGTCACCGGTATCGGCGGACGTGGTGTGGCACCCTCCGGACGGAGAGCTCACTCACGCCGTCTCCGCGACTAAGCAGTTAGTGTCGTCAGTAGGGGACTTAGTAGGTGGTGTCCTGCGTATGCTGGATCAGAAACACAGGCTCACTGTACACCACTAAAGTGACTCGGCAGCAGTGCAGTGTCTCTCCTCCGATGGGTTGCCTCTCTTGACGACTTGACATTGCTCCCTGTGGATTGCCGGTGCTGGGGCTGCGGTGGGACTGACCGGGCTGTGGCTGTGGACGGGGTGTCGGAATGAGCGG
>JADBJO010002507.1:302732-307370 GCA_016801955.1 Conus betulinus
TCTCCTCTCTCTCCTCTCTCTCTCTCTCTCTCTCTCTCTCTCTCTCTCTCTCTCTCTCCTTGGACTATTTCAATCACCTTTTTTTCGCCCACGTGATATATTTTAGGAACTGTCGTTACATCTAACGAACTGCAAAAGAGATATCCGCACGTTATGTGTATAGAACTATCGTTACAACTAGCGACTGCAAAAGAGATGTCCGCAATGTTATGTTTAGCTGTGACACAGACATGATAATTAAAGTGCCCTTTTATTTATTTTATTTTATTTTTTTTTTTTTTTTTTAGTTAGCTTCCGTTTGTGTTACCAAGTCAAAGACGTGCTGCAAATTGAACAAGATATGCCTCTCACTCCACAGTTCTTGGGATGAAAAAAAAAAGATCGAAGTCCTTCAGCTAGAAAATGTCATCGTCTTTCAGTGTAACAGCGTCCATCCTTCCATGGAGGCTATCAGTCGATATTTTTTTGTTCTCTCAATCGGATTTCGGCAGAATTCCTAAAGGATATTGAGTGGATTGTGTACACACACACACACACACACACACACACACACACACACACACACACACACACACACACACCCACACACAACACCAACAACACACAACAACAACACAAAGAAGACCACAACAAACAAACACCAGTCTGTAGCATTACTGAAAAGAACACGGAACACAAATTAGCGTAACACTGGGCACCTTAGTTTGTGTGTCATTTTATATTTTACAGGGCTGACTTGTTTTACTAAACATATTCATTACTTTATTTCATTTTATTTCATTTATTTTATGTGAGAGAGAGAGAGGAGAGAGAGAAGAGAGCGAGAGAGAGAGAGAGTGAGAGAGAGAGCGAGAGGAGAGAGAGAGCGAGAGGAGAAAGGGGGGAGGAGGGAATCAGACAGACAGAGAGAGACAGATGAACACAGAGAGAGTACAGACACAAAGACAAGAGAGAGAGAGAGAGAGAGAGAGAGAGAGAGAGGAGAGAGAGAGAGAGAGAGAGAGAGACAGAGAGAGAGAGAGAGACAGACAGACAGACAGAGGCTGAGACAGAGACAAACACAAGAGAATAGAGAGAGAGAGAAGAGATGGGAGAGAAGAGAGAGAGAGAGAGATGGAGAGAGAGAGGAGAGGAGGGGGAGCGAGAGAGAGAGAGGAGAGAGAGAGAGGAGAAGAGAGGAGAGAGAGAGAGAGAGAGGAGGAGCTAAGACGATAGGGACAGACAGACAGCTGACACAGACAGAGGCTGAGACAGAGACAGACACAAAGAGAGAGAGAGAGAGAGAGAGAGAGAGAGAGAGAGAGAGAGATGAGAGAGTGTTGGGGAGGAGCAGTGAGCAGGGGAGCGGAGGGGGGGGGGGCAAGAATGACTGCTGACTTGGGGTCCACGTCCTCCACCGGCACTCCACGGTCGTTTGGCGACGTCCTCAATGGTCCGGCTTTCCTTCTGAGATGATGCCCACCCCTCTGGCGATGGCCTTGGCTGTGATGGGGTGGTCGCCCGTCACCATGATCACCTGCAACAACCTCATTATCTTCACCATGATCACCTGCAACAACCTCATTATCTTCACCATGATCACCTGCCACCCGCCAACAGCCTCATTATCTTCACCATGATCACCTGCAACAACCTCATTATCTTCACACCATGATCACCTGCCACCCCCGCCAAACACCTCATTATCTTCACCATGATCACCTGCAACAACATCATTATCTTCACCATGATCACCTGCAACAACCTCATTATCTTCACCATGATCACCTGCCACCCGCCAACAACCTCATTATCTTCACCATGATCACCTGCAACAACCTCATTATCTTCACCATGATCACCTGCCACCCGCCAACAACCTCATTATCTTCACCATGATCACCTGCCACCCCGCCAACAACCTCATTATCTTCACCATGATCACCTGCAACAGCCTCATTATCTTCACCATGATCACCTACACCCGCCAACAACCTCATTATCTTCACCATGATCACCTGCCACCCGCCAACAACCTCATTATCTTCACCATGATCACCTGCAACAACCTCATTATCTTCACCATGATCACCTGCAACCCGCCAACAACCTCATTATCTTCACCATGATCACCTACCACCCACCAACAACCTGATTGATCTTTAACAGGCAAGGATACAGATTTTAGTCTAAAGTTTTTTTTTTAATTACAATCTGTCCTTGTCATGCATACATTATTTCAACACACATCATTCATACTGACAATTCAACGTAGCAACACTGTAATCTCATTCTACAATGATAAGCAGATTGTTATAAACATAATAATAACATAGTGGGTAGTCAAACATAAGGGAAAAAAAAACAAAGATACAAGCAAACAAACAAAACTACAGAGAGAGAGAGAGGGGTCGGAGGAGGGGGGGGGGGGGGGGAGACAATGGTAGGTAGGTGGAGGAGGAGAGGGATGGTAGACAGAGTGGGAGTGGGGATGAGCGATTTAATGGAGTAGGTTATATGTTTAGACAGTGTAATCAAAGTATGGTTTACAGAAGACTTTGCGAATGGACACTAATAAGTTTAATCGCATAATCAAATAATTGAGACATAAAATGTTTATGTACATGTTGTTTGAAAAGTTTTTAACGTATTCGTATTTGTAGGACGGAGTGTGTGCGCGCGTGCGTGCATGTGTGCATATGTGCATCTTTGTGTGTGTATGTATGTGCATGCGTGCGTGTGTGCGAGCGTGCTCGTGCGTTGCGTGTGTGTGTATGTGTGAAGGCGCTTGCGAGCGAGCGCAACTGTGCAACCCGCGTGTGTGTATAAACCAACATGTTAAGATGTGATGTACAGATTCTTTTGATGAGAGCAAATCATTACTTCCATGCATCTTGTTTCTTAAGTCCACTGAATATACATATTTACCCATCTGTCCGTCATCACAGATTTTGAAACAATTGTCTTTTGATGCCAGCAATGTGGCAATGGCCACCACATGTGAGTAAAATTAATCTTGAAGTCAGCACTGCGGCACTGGCCACAAGATGTCAATAAAATTTACCTTGATACCAGCCGCCGCGGCAAAGTGGTTAGCGTCGTGGACTCCCGGACAGAAGGTCGTGGGTTCGATTCCCATCAGAGTCATGTGGGTTTTTCTGCCCCGACCGCTCCTACCCAGAGTTGAGTTGTGTTGCGGACTCAGTTGGGAAGACTGGGACCACGCAGTCGAGTTTCATTCCACGTAATGGATGCGTTTTTCGGAGAGTGTTGCTCAAATTTCCTGACCAACACTGCAGATGTCAGTATCTCTCGGGCCTGGTTGACGCCGGGATATATAATGAAAAGAGGCGTAGAGTACAGCCCTGTCATACTGTATCAGACCGGAATAGAAATCCGTAGCATCATTGTCATCATCCTCATTCTCACCGATCGGCATGGAAAAAAAAAAAAGTTCCAAATTCTGTGGCCCTTCATACCCTGCTCTCATGGTGACCTCAATTTCGATGTCCTCTCTACATCTGTGGCCTTGGTTTAGTTCCGTCGGGGTCACCGGTATCGGCGAGTCCACGGGGGGCTGTCGTTTGGACGGACGTGGTGGCTCCCTCCGGAGGCAGAGCTCACTCACGCCGGCTCCGCGACTCAGCAATTATTGTCGTCAGTAGGGGGCTTAGTAGGTGGTGTCCCTGCGTATGGTTAGATCAGAACAGGCGCCATTGAACACCACCGAAGTGACTCCGGCAACAGTGCAGTGTCTCCTCCGGTGGGTTGCCTCTTGACGACTTGACATTGACTGCTCCCTGTGGATTGCCGGTGCCGGGCTGCGGCGGGACTGTCCAGGCTGTGTCTGTGGACGGGGCGGGGGTGTCGGAATGAGCGGCGTGGGTGCAATGCCACTGAGGTGGCACAGAAGAGAAGATGGGACAGCTAAAAAAAAAAAAAAAAAAAAAGTAAACACAGTTTACCTTGATGCCAGCACTGCGGCACTTTGCCCACGGCATCAGGCACGGCAGCAACGGGCGGGTCAATCATGGGACATCAGCCCCACAAACCTCAGGCCGGACGCGGGAAGGACCCTCCGCCGAAGCAGCGCTCAGAGGGAAGTTGGCCACAAAACCCAGACCCGCATCAAAGGCGTCAAGCCTGGCAGAACAACTGCCTCCAGAGGGCATTATCATCCACACAGAACCCGCCCTCCCTCAGTCATTACATCCACACAACCTGCTCCCTCAGATCCCACACAGAAACCCGCCTCCCTCAGTCATTATCATCCACACAGAAACCCGCCTCCCTCCCTCAGTCAGTCGTATCATCCCACAGAAACCCGCCTCCCTCAGTCATTATCATCCACACAGAAACCCGCCTCCCTCAGTCATTATCAGTCATTATCCACACAGAAACCCGCCTCCCCCTCTCAGTCCATTATCATCCACACATAAAACCGCCTCCCTCACCGTCATTATCATCCACACAGAAACCTGCCTCCCCTCCAGTCATTATCCTCCACCCAGAAAACCTGGCTCCCTCCAGCCATCCTGATATCCTCCAAAGAAAACCCTTGCCTCCCTCAGTCCTTATCATCCACTACAGAACCCGCCCTCCCTCCGCCCATCTTGAATACCATCCACAGAAACCCTCCTCCCCCATCCCCATTATCAC
>JADBJO010002508.1:0-2500 GCA_016801955.1 Conus betulinus
TGGTGGACCAGCGACACAGCGCACCATACCCAGAACTCCTTCTGATTGGTAGATGTTTTTGTTTGTTTTGTTTTTTTTTCACGCAGATTTTTATCCCCTTGTTTCTGGGCGAGAGTGACGATATTTGACTGTCGTCACAAAAGATGGAAGAGGCACCTCCTTCCCTTGTGTTGCACGCTTTCTAAATAGTGCCTGACATCAACAAGAAGAAGACGACAGAAAAAGACTAAAGAAAAAAAAACGAAAAAAAGGAAAGAAAAACCGAGAAAAAAGAAAAGAAAAAAGAAGAAAAAAAAAAGTCAGAAAAAAAAAAGGAAAGACAAGAAAGAAAGAAAGAAGAAGAATGTGACAGTCGGGACAGTCGCTCTGACTTCCCCTAAAACCTACCCGGCATTCTGGCATCCAAGATATAGGAATGAGTTATAATAATTCACGTCGGTCGTAAGAAAAGAAAACAGACGGGGTCCGGAGAAGCGTCGGAAGGGAAACATATAGTGACAGTGTTGTCCGCTACCCATTACCATAAACCTCGGGATTAACGGAGCCGTTGTCAATGAAAAGATGGCGAAGAAAAAAATCTCTGTCTCTGTCTCTATTTCTGTCTGTCTCTCTGTATGTCTGTCTCTCTCTCTCAAAAAGAAACATACAAACGGAAATTTGATCGTCGATAAAAAGAAAAGGGTTGATGTATGTGTACGTGTGCATGCGTGCCTGCGTTGTACGTGCGTGTGCGTCAGTGTGCGTGCGTGTTGTGGTTGTGTAGGGTGTGTGTGTGTGTGTGTTGTGTGTGTGTGTGTGTGTGTGTGTGTGTGTGTGTGCGTGCGTGCGTCCATGCGTGCGCGTGTGCGTGTGTGTGGTGTATTCTGTATGTGTGCGTGTGTGTGCGCGCACGCGCGCGCGTGTGTGTAAGTGAGAGACTGGAGAGAGAGGAGAGAGAGAGGGGAAAGAGAGAGAGAGAGAGAAGAGAGAAGGAGGATGAAAATGAAATGAGAGAGACACACACACAGGCAGGACAGACAGACAGGCAAACAGACAGACAGACAGACGCCCAAAATGGACAGAATATTACAAACAGACTGAGAAAGAGGCGGCAACAGAACATAGAATCTCCCGTACAGACAGAAAACAGACCATGCAGTGTGTACAGCATTTACAGCTTCCACACAAACCACACAGCCCGCTCTTGGAGTATACACTCAAAGCGTGGATCTTCCTCACATGGCGTGGGGTCTCTCCACAAAGCTTAGGGCCTGCACACAATGCGTAGAGCTTCCACACAAAGCACAGATCCAACACCTACATCCCTTTTCCCTTTGAGAGTAAAAACTTCCACTTGGAAAATAGAGTCCCCGTATAGAGCACAATGACTCCAGTTAAATCACGGAACCTCCACGTACAGGATAAGGTTCCACACCAAGCCTGCAACATTCACTCAAAGCCTGATCTTCATATGGAGCATAGCGCTTTCACACTAGGCATAGAGCCTCCATATAGAGCGTAGACACTATGCTTAGGGGCAAAAGACCCGCCACGCAGAACATAGAGCCTACATTAAGAGCAGCGAGTATTCAATTCAGCGTTCAGTGTTTTGCTGCAATGGGTATTCTGGTGTTTTCAGCTCATTCTTCTTTATTGCATGACTTGATTTTGATACTACCCTTCTTTCATTGTATTTTGTCATTTGTGATGTGGCAGATTTTGGTCTCTCTCTCTCTCTCTCTCTCTCTCTCTCTCTCTCTCTCTCTCTCTCTCTCTCTCTCTCTCTCTGTCAGTCTGGCTGACTGCCTGACTCCCTCCTCCCTCCCTCCCTCTCTCCTCTCTCTCTCTCTCTCTCTCTCTCTCATTTTGTCATCCTGTGTTGATATCCTCTTCCTTCTCTTGTCGTTCTTGAAGTTGGAGAGGGGAGGGGGGGGGGGGCGTGTATGGAATGGAGGATGGGTGGTGATGGTGCTGTCTTTCAATAGAAATGGTGTCCCCCGCCGTCTTCTGGAGACACTTAAATGGCAGTTTCCTCTTTTCTTAAACTCTCTAAAATTTGGCGATTTTCTTTTTTTAATTTTCCTCCGGTCTCTCTGTTGTCCAATAGTTTTCTGCCCTTGAAGCCCATTAACCCGGTTGTTGTTGTTGTTGTTGTGTTTTTAGTTTCCAGACAGCCTTTACATTTTTTTCTTCATCCTGTGGGAGATGCCGTGGGCAAGGAGTATGGAGGAGGAGTGGGCGTAGATGTAGTGTTGTTGTTGTTGTTGTTGTTGTTGTTGTGTGTTTTCAATGTAAATGTTCTCCGATTTTTTGAAAATCTGTGTTCGTAATTTCCTCTTTTCTGACTCTCTTTTTGTTGTCCCCCCTTCCCACTCCTCTCTCCTCCCTCATTTCCATTCTTTCTTTGCTGTCTGCTAATGTTTTTGTTTTTTTTTTTTCTGAATCTGTGGCCCATTTCAACTACCTTTGGCCTAGAGTTTTCACTTTTTTTTTTTTTTTTTTTAAAATTTTCCATCTCTTG
>JADBJO010002508.1:15000-17500 GCA_016801955.1 Conus betulinus
TTGTTTCAAAACAAAAGTAATGCCGCTTCTGTCTAGACTGCAATTCATCAGCTCACTAATCCATGCACTTCAAGTAACGAATGTCCTATTCCAGCTGATGTATTAAATGATCATTTTGTTAATAAAGGAAATAAACTGATCATGAAAAGTGACAAATCTACGTCTTCTAATTTTGAAGTTCTTGCAAACTATTGTCGAAATAAAGATGTAAAAACAAAACTATCTATTCCCATTATGTCTGTTCACGAAGTGAATTCTTACTTAAATCCCTTTTAAAAAAAAAACGAAAATTCATGTGGCTTCGACGGCATTAGCCCCCAAATCTTAAAACTTACGACGGCATGTATAGCTGATTCTCTTACGTATCTTTTCAATGTTTTTTTTATCCAAAAGTTATTTTCCTGAAGCGTTTAAACCTGCAAAAGTAATTCCTTTGCATAAAAAGGGGGATGTTGACGGTCTAAATGATTACAGACCAATCTCATTGTTATCCTCCATCTCTAAACCACTTGCGCATCATGTACATTATCATCTAACATCATACGCTAAAAAAAAAATCAACTGTGACTTGGTAAATAGTCAGAATAAGAAAACAGCGTTCATGTGAAACTGCTTTGTGTGGAACTGCTGACTCATGGTTACTAAATATCAACGACAGCAAAGCAGTTGGTGCAGTTTTCATTGATCTGTCAAAAGCCTTTGATCTAATTAAACATGACATACTGCTACAAAAGCTCCAGCTTTACGGAATTAACGAAGCCTGTGCATTGTTCTTCAAATCATACTTACAAAATCGTACTCAGAGAGTCTGTTCACGTGGTTTGGTTTCTTTCGTAAGAGTGATTTCACGTGGGGTACCACAGGGGTCGATACTAGGTCCACTTCTTTTCCTTTTATATTAAGGACATACCTTTATCCATTCAACATGCAGTATGTGATTTATTTGCTGATGATACATCAATCCAGTATGCTAGTCACAATATTGACAAAACAAATCATTACTTAAATATCCGTATGAAATCTGTTGAACACTGGTGTGGTGACAATGATATTATTGTCCATCCTGATAACACTGAATCCATGTTAATTTTTGCTCGTCAGAAAAGACAGAACATGCGAGAAACCACACTAAAAATAAATTATGAAGATGCTGTTATCAAGCAAGTGGCTAAGCACAAAATGCTAGGAGTCATCATTGATCAAAATCTATCATGGCAGGAACATGTTCGTAGCCTTATAAAACAGGTTTCTTCCAGCGTGTTACAGTTGTCACAGATTAAACACATTTTTGATACTCATTTATGACGAGTGTTTTTCTTTGCTTTTATTCAGGGTTGTCTGGGCTTCTGCTCTGCTATCTGGGGAAACTGTGCTTCTTCACTCCAAAGCCACATTGTTCCTTACAGAAGCGTGCCATTGCAGCACACACACACACACACACACACACACACACACACACACACACACACACACACACACACACACACACACACACACACACACACACACACACACACACATGTTGATCAGAACTGGTCCCCACCATAACAGAAAACCCTGACGGACGAGGAAAAAAAAAGAAGAAGAAGAAAAGAAGAAGAAGAAGAAAAAGAACAAGAAGGAAAAGAAATCACCACCACCAACCCAAACCTGGAATCCTGAGGCGCAGCAGAGAGCCAAGGCAATCACAGGACGGCTCCCCAAGAATGAATCGTTTTCCGCACAAAGTGGGGAGCAAAAGAAAAAAAAATCCCAAACAACGGAGATTCCTTCCCCCTTCCCTCTTCCCCACTCTTCACTACCCCCCCCCCAGTTCCTTTCACTTTCTGTTCTGTCTGTCTGTCTGTCTGTCTGTCTGTCTCTCTCTCTCTCTCTCTCTCTCTCTCTCTCTCTCTCTCTCTCTCTCTCTCTCTCTCTCTGTCCCCATGTCTGTCTCGCTCTTCCCCCCCTCTTTCTCTCTCAGTCTCTCTCTCTCTCTCTCTCTCTCTCCCTCTCTCCCTCTCTCTCTCATTCCCCGCCCTCCCTCGCTCCCTCCCTCTTTCTCTCTCTCCTTCCCTCTCTCCCTCATTCTCTCTCTCTCTCTCTCTCTCTCTCTCTCTCTCTCTCTCTCTCTCTCTCTCTCTCAGTCTCTCTCTCTCTTTCCCATTGTGGGGACTTGCCCTTCGCCAGAGAATAGAGGGGCGAAATGAAAGGCACTGGGGAGGGAGGATACTGAGGCTCTTTCAAAGCTTGTTGGCCTCCCCACCCGGGGGACCGCCAGAAGAGGGGGGGGGGGGAGGAGTGGGGGGGGGGGGTAGGGGGGGGGGGTTCACTTGCAGAGAAGCGGGGGTGTGTGACTGACAAGACGAGAGGTAAAGGAGCCCGAGCACTTTGAAGCGGTCCCCAGCATTCCTTCTCCTTCCTTTCCTCCTCTCCTCCTTCTTCTGTCTGTCCTTTGCTCTCGGCCCCCCTCCCCTCACCCCCCCCCCCCCCCCCCCAAGTACAACGGCTGGGTTTTGCT
>JADBJO010002508.1:32500-35000 GCA_016801955.1 Conus betulinus
TGTTCATATCATGCATATGTTTAAGAGCAACACCGGCTTCTTCTAACAAAACTTTGCCCTAAAACATCTGATTTGCAGTTAATACTGGCAAATTGTTTACTACATCTAGAATTTCACAAGATTTGATGTTCTTTGAGAAAATAACTTTTGATAGAACTTAATAACTTCCTGGGCAGTTTCATCTCCATCACTTAAACTGGATCCGTTTTTCCGGCGTAAGTTTCCTGATGTTTTTACAAACTTAATTCCACTTGCAAAGTCCACACATACACAAAAAATTCCCCCTTCTACGACCCATCTCGCCCTTGAACGCAGCAGTACACCCTCCATCCTCTTTTACCGAGATGTAATCAAATCTAGACTATACCTTTCAAGTTCGAGTCTTTCTTGTTCAAATGGCACCACTTTCTTTTCAAGTTAATGATGTTTACTTTCAAGATGTTTCTGTACTTCTGTGTTCTTCCGTCTCTTCATACATACAGTTTTGCCTGTAATTTTAATAAGTAATGATGCCAAAAAAAAGTTGATCACAATGATAAATGGATTTCTGATTTAGGAATCCGGGCCAACCTACAGCGACAGTCTGGCAGAGCTGTGCATTCCTCAAAGACCGTTTGAATTACCTGGCATACTTCTTCTACGTCATTAGAGTCTTTTATACTGAAATACTGAATTTCCACAATAGATTTCACGCCACACGCATGCACGCATCCACGCACGCGCTTTTATTTGCTCATGCACGCACGCACGCGCACACACACACACACACACACACACACACACACACACACCACACACACACACACACACACACACACACACACACACACACACACTCTCTCTCTCTCTCTCTCTCTCTCTCTCTCTCTCTCTCTCTCTCTCTCTCTCTGTTATGTATGTGTTTTTTTTTCAGCTTCCAGTGTCTAACTATTTTTGTACGGTCGAAGTTTGATTAAGAATCAACAGGTACACTCGCATCAACACATGTTGCTCAAAGTAATCCCTAAAAATGGATTTTTTGCGCCCAGGCCGTGCGCAATGCATGATAATCCTCCGCCACCTCGTCTGGCAGTAGACACACAGAAAGGCGGCGAGCTGGGGGTGGGGTGGATGAAAATGCAGGGGTTAGGGAAGGGGCAGAGAGACAGAGAGAGAGAGAGAGAGAGAGAGAGAGAGAGAGAGAGACAGACAGACAGACAGACAGACAGACAGAGACAGACAGAGACAGAGAGTGACAGAGACGGAGACAGACAGAGACAGACAGAGAGAGACAGAGAGAGAGAGAGAGAACGTGTGTGTGGTGTGTGTGTGTGTGTGTGTGTGTGTGTGTGTGTGTGTGTGTGTGTGTGTGTGTGTGTGTGTGTGTGTGTGTGTGTGAGAGAGAGAGAGAGAGAGAGAGAGAGAGAATGTGTGTGTGTGTGCGTGTGCGTGCGCACGAGCGCGTGTGTGTGTGTGTCTGTCTGTCTGTGTGTATGTGTGTGTGTGTTTTGATGGGGAGACAGAGAGAAAGAGAGAGAGAGGTACAGAGACAGCCAGCTAGAGAGACAGAGACAGAGAGACAGAGAGACAGTGAGAGAGACACAGAGAGAGTGAGAGGCAGAGAGAGAGTGAGAGAGAGAGAGAGAGAGAGAGAGACAGAGACAGAGACAGCCATCTAGAGAGACGGAGAGAGAGGCGCTGTGAATTCAACACAAACAGCAGATGTGTGAACTGACAAATACAATGGTAAAGGTGAAAGCTGGAATGAGAGGAAGAGGAGGGGGGGGGGGGGGGGGGGGGGGGGGGGGGGGATTATGGTGGGGGGTGGGAAGGAGGTCAGAGAGGGAGCAATCGAATGGGTGGAGGAGAAGGGAAGAGGTGGTCTTTTTTTCTTTTTTTTTTGTGTTGAGTTTTTTTTTTTTTTTTTTATCGTATTTCAGGGCTGTGCATTTTCAGTCGTTATGTTTACCTGCTATGAATGATCAGTGGACTAATCTTAAGTTCTTTTTCTCCCCTTTTTTCACTGATCATAAAATGGAGACAGATGTGCGACGGAAAATGTACGGGGGTTTTTTGTTTGTTTGTTTGTTTGTTTCTGTCTTTCTTTCTTTCTTTTTTTTTTTTTTTTTTTTTTTTGTTGTTGTTTTTTTGTGTTTCTTTGTTTTCAAACTTTTCATTGGGTTACAATTCTCAAGTATGTGGGAGAGAGAGAGAGAGAGAGAGAGAGAGAGAGAGAGAGGAGAGAGAGAGAGAGGAGAGAGAGAGAGAGAGAGAGAGAGAGAGAGAGAGACAGAGAGAGACAGAGAGAGACAGAGACAGAGACAGAGAGAGATGTTGATAGCTGTTGTAAATTTGTCTATAATTTCAATGCAACGGTGCGGTGCTAAATTCAGTGTATGTGTGCGTGTGTGTGTGTGTGTGTGTGTGTGTGTGTGTGTGTGTGTGTGTGTGTGTGTGTGTGTGTGTGTGTGTGTGTGTGTGTGTGTGTGTGTGGTGTGTGTGTGTGTGTGCATGCGTGCGT
>JADBJO010002508.1:40000-45000 GCA_016801955.1 Conus betulinus
TTTAGTGGGGAAAAAAAAAATCATGGAAAAACAACATACAGTGAACATAGAACAGAGAGAAAAAGAAGAAGAAGAAGAAGAAGAAGACCAATCCCGTATCCCTTCCCCCACCGGTCTCTCTCGTCTCAATATTTTTAGAGCTCTGTTCTTGAACTTCTTATTCAGACACTCCGTCCCACCCCTCCTCCACCTCCCCCTCCCACCCCCCCTCCCCCTCCCCCCCCCCCCCCCCATCCCCCTACCCCGCCCCCACCATCCCTTCCAAGCAAGGAGTCCTAATTCGCTCGGTACCAGATCCTGCGACAGCGGAACGACCACACAGTAATTAGCGTTTCATTTGATCAACATTACACCCAGGGCCCCACTAAACGTCCGGAACATGCTGGCCGACAAGGGACAGGGCGCAAAGGCAAGTCCCTCCCTCCCTTCTTCTCTTCTCTTCTCTTCGTTCCCCCCCCCCCTCTCTCTCTCTCTGTCTCTCTCTCTCTCTCTCTTCCCTTCCCTTCCCCTCTCCTCTCCTCCCCTGGGGGAAGGTGCCTGGTGAGATTAATCCGTGAAGCCTGGCGCGCGCGCGCGCGCGCGCACACAACACACACACACACACACACACACACCCACACACACACATGCACGTATGCACGCACGCATGCACGCACGCAACACACACACACACACACACACACACACACACACACACACACACACACACACACACACACACGACCCACACACACACGCAGCCCGCCCGCACCCACCCCCCCCCCCCAACACCCACACCCACACCCACACACACTCACCCCCATCCCCCATCCCTCACACACACAGAATGGCAGATGGACGGTGAAAAAAACTACAGATGCTTGCTTGTCCGGATGTGTCTCGGTCTGTCTGTCTTTCTTCATTCCTGGGTTTGGGATTTTTATTTTCTTTTATGTGTGTGCGTGAGCGCGTGGTTTGTTTCTAATACACTAATGTAATTGTGGTTTCCTTTGTTGTTCCTGAGTAGTCGCACGCGCGCGCGCGAGCACACACCACACACACACCACACACACACACACACACACAACACACACACACACACACACACCACACACTCCTGCGCGCGCGCGCGCGCGCACACACACACACACACACACACACACACACACACACACACACACACACACACACACACACACACACACACACACACACATGGGCCCTTGCCCACACATCCATACACGCACATGTGTACATTCACTACACAAACATACAAAAAAAAAAAGACAACCAACGTTAGGTTGGCACTCAAGGTCTGTGTGACCAGTGCATCAGGCTAACGCGTAGCTCAGACATCTGCTGGGTCGTAGCCACGAGACCCTCTTCTTCAAACTCTCTCATCTTAGTTTATCATTCATTTATCCATCAGTCTTAAAATCATGCGTAGTATGGTCTCAAAACTTCGCGGATGTGGTGTACGCATATGGACTAGTCTGCACGCAGTGACGCCTCCTTGATGAAACTGAAAACTGAAAACTGAGGTAAGCTTCATTTGTTTTCGTTCTTGACCATTCCTCCTTTCCACTCTCTTTCTCCTCCTCCTCCTCCTCCATCCTCCTTCCTTCTTTCCTTCCTTTCCCTTCTTCTTTGCTTCTCCCTGCCCTTTCAGTGGGTGAGCTTTTTTTGGTGTTTCTCTTTCTTGGAGTTTATTACCTGAGAGAAAGAGGAGGTGGAGAGCGAAGACCCGCGAGACGAACACAGAGAAACAAGGAGAGGACAGAGGAATAGAACAGACAATGGAGGGACAGAGAATGGAGAGGGATATTTAGTATGGCAGGGATCTATATAATTGGATATAACAGAACGAGAAGTGAGAAAATGGAATGAGAGGAAATCAGGAATGATGGAGAACGAAAGGAAGAAAAAAGGGGAACACATGGAGAAGGCAGGAGACAAGGAGAATGACCAAAGGAAGACCACCAGAGGGGGAGGGTTGAGCGCGGGACACAAAAATCAAGAGCGAGGGAAAGCAGAGGAGGTGAGCGAGACGGGAGGAAGGGAGAATGGAGCGAGAGAGAGGCAAAGCGGCAGAGAGGAAGGAGAGAAATAAGAGAATGAAGAAACAGTCTCAGAGGCAGGGAACAGGAGGAAAAAATAAAGGATGAGATCACGAAGAGGATGCCAAAGGAAGAGAATAAGGACAGAACCAGAAAAAGGGATCAGCGAAGAAGGAGGGCCGTTGGATAGGAGAGCAAAGAGATTAGGAAGGAGGGAAGGAGGACGGGTCGAGGAAAATCAAAGCGGAAGAAGCAGGAAGGAATGGGAGAAGGATATGAGTGAGAGGAAAAGGAGGAGGAGAGAGGAGGAAGAGGGAGAAGGAAAGGGACGATAAGGGGGGGGGGAGAGAGTGTGGGGGGGCGATGGAGGGGGAGGGGAGAAGGAGGGTAAAGGAGCGGGAGAGAGGCGGGTGGAGGCGAGGAGGAGAGAGTGCGAAGGGATTGAGGAGGTGGTTTTTTTAAAGAGAGGAGAAGGGCGGGGAAGGGGGAGGGGAAAAGCGCAAGATAATGAGACAAAGTATGTTAAAAGAAAGAGACAGAGGAAGCGAAGGCCGAACCGATAGGAATGAGCAGGAGGATGGAGTGGGAGGGAGGAGAAGGAAGAGGCCGAGGGAGAAAGAGAAACAACCAGGAGAACGGAGGGGGGAGGAGGAGGAAGGAGAGGACAGAGGGGAAAAGGGCCGGGAGGAGAGAGGAGGACGCGGGATGGAAGGGAGAGGAGAATTGATGAACAGGAGGAGAGATCAGGCTGCAGGACATCACAGATGGTTGTTTGGGTTTTTTTTTTTGATTAAGGGGTGGTTTTAAGGAAATGTGGAGGAGAAGAGGAGGGAAGGGAGGAAAAGGAAAAGGAAACCGAGGAGAGGCATGGAGAAGCAAAGGGAGCAGGGAGAAGATTACGGGATAATCAACAGAGCTTTGGGGGACCATAGGTGATGGAGGAGGGGAGGCGAATCGAATCATCCAGGACGAAAAGAGGAAGGAGAAGGGAGACCAGAAAGAAAAAAAAAAAAAATAAACCAAAAAAAAAAATAAGGAAAAAAAAAAAAAAAAAAAAAAAAAAAAAGGAGGAGAAGGAAGAAGAGGAAGAGGAAAAATAGGACATCACAAAAAAAAAACGGGGATAGGGGGGAGTGGAGGGAGGGAGGAGGAGGAGGGAAAAGACAGTGAACGAGAGTGATAAGACGAAGAGGGAAAGGCGGAGAAGGAGAAGGAGGAGATGAGGTGAAAGAGAAAGAAGAGAAAGAAAAAAAAAAAAGGGTTGAAAGGGAAGGAAGGTGGAAAAAAAAAAAGAAAAGGAGAAAGGAAAAAAAACGAGAGATTGAGGAGGAAAGGTGGGGGAAAATCTGGGAGGAGGAAAAAAAAAAGGAAAAGGGGAAGGGGGTTGAGAATTGAGGGAAAAGGAAAAAGGGAGAAAGAGGTGGAGAAGGAAGAGTGAGGGGAGGGGGTAGAAAGTGACGGAAGAGAAAAGGAGGAGGGTGGGGGAAGTTGGGAAAAAGGAGGGAGGAAAGGGGGGGGGAAAAGTGGTTTAGGTGTGTTGGGGTTTCTAGAGGAAGGGGAAAAGAAAAAAGAAGGGGAGAAGAGATGGAAAGACAAGTTACAGGGGCCGGACAGCAGGCAGGGCCAGCAGGCAGGATGGGAGCAGAAAAAGGGAGCAGATGTAAAGAAAAGGAGGGTGGGTGGGTGGGGGATCAACAGGGAACGCAATAGGGAGAGCAGCAGATGGGGAAGGAGGAAGGCATCAGATGGGAAGCATGACAAGAGATGGTATGCATTGAACAGAGAGAGGGAGATAGGCGAAGGAGGAAAGGAGCAAGGAGGTGGAGCGAGGAGGAACACGGAGGGCTCCAAAACGTTTTTGACTCCTAAAGGGACAGAGATTTTAGGTGCGAACGCTTAATTACGGTCTGTCCCCTTACTGATTTACAGACTACAGCATGGTTAACATGACACCAACGAGATGTGGTGAAGCATAACCGTGGACAAGAGAGTTGAAGCACGGTAATAAAAACAAAAAAATTGATGGTTGATGATGATTTATTAATGACGAGGAGGCGGAGGAGGAGGACGAAGACGACGGACGACGACGATGATGACGACGACGATTGACGATTAAAGATGATGACGATGACATTGATGATGATGATGATGATGACGACGCAGACGACCGACGACGACGACGACAACGATGATGATGGATGATGATGATGATGATGATGATGACGATGACGACGACGACGACAACAGTAACATCTAAACAGCATGTTGATTCCTATATCGCGCGCGCGTGCGCTCGCGCTTACGCGTTCTCTCTCTCTCTCTCTCTTCTCTCTATCTATCTCTCTCTCTCTCTCTCTCTCTCTCTCTCTCTCTTCTCTCTCTCACACCTCACTCTCACACACACACACACACAACACACACACACACCCCACACACACACCGCACGCACACACACCACACACACCACGCACACACACACACACACACAAACACACACACACACACACACACACACACACACACAAGACGAAGGGAGGAAGAGGAAAGGGACGGAGAGGAAAAAGAGGGGAGCATGACACACAGAACGAAAAAGGACCAGAAGGAATGTGAGAAGGTGAAGGGGGAAGAAGAAGAGACAGAGAAGGAGAGAAAGGAAAGAGAAGAAAAGACAAGTGTAAGGGGGGAGAAAGAGAAAAGCAGACTGGCAGAAGAAAAGAAGCAGAAAAAAAAAGCGTAGGAGAAGGAGAATGGAAAATAAGTAGGAAAGGGATGAAGAGAGGAGAAGGAGGCAAAAGAGGAAGAAGGGTAGAAAGAGAGAGACGTTTGAACATGATGCCATCTACCGTTGGAGTCGTTGTCCCACCTCCGTTTTTAGGTCGGGTTTACACTGAGTTCTACCACTGCATTCATTTGTGAGATTTTGCCCTCTTCATTTTTGTCGCCGTCTGTTCTTTTCTTTCTCTT
>JADBJO010002508.1:52500-55000 GCA_016801955.1 Conus betulinus
CTTGCCGCAAGCTGTTGTAGGCTTCGCAATGAGACACCTCCTCGTCCACCCCTTCTCAACACTCTGTCTTCTCCTTCCCCTTCTTCTCTCTCTCTCTCTCTCACTGTCCGGGCCTTTCGACTCCCTCCCCCTCCCCCCCCCCCCACCCCCCACGCTTTCTTTTCTTCCGTCCCTCTCTCACTCACCTCCCGCGCGCGCGTGCAAATGTGGCGAGATTAAAAAGTATCCTCCTTCCTCGATCTCTCTTTGTGTGCGTGTGTGCGTGTGTGGTTTTTTTTTTTTTTTTTTTTTTTTTTTTTTTGTCTGCGAAATTTTGTGGGGAAGGAGTGAAAGGGTAGAGCGAAGGTATTTGAGGTGTGGGAAGAGGCAGCGGATGGTGAGTGTGTCTGTTGGGGGGGGGGGGGGGGGGGGGGGGGGGAGGGGGGGGAGGGGGAAGTGAGGGAAGTGAGGGTGACAGCGAATGAAATCAGAGAACCAGAGGTATTCCGTTGTAATGGCTATTACGAACTGTAATCAAGGTTCTTTATACATGTCTAGGTTGATTGTCAAATAAAAAAAAAAAAGAGAAAGAAATGAGGGAGAGAGAGAGAGAGAGGAAGGCGGAGTGAGAAGAGAGAGAGAGAGAGATGGGGGGGTGGGGGATGGCGATGGAAGAGGAGAGATTGAGGGATGGCAGGGAGGGGAGAAAGGGAACCTGAAAGGGGAAAAAGAGAGAGGGGGGAACGACAGGGGGGGGGGGAAAGGGGAGGGGAGAGAAGAAGAAGACGAGAAGAAGAAGAAGAAAGAGAGAGAGAGAGAGAGAGAGAGAGAGAGAGAGAGAGAGAGAGAGAGAGAGAGAGAGAGAGAGAGAGAGAGAGAGAGAGAGTTACAAGAAACATTCAGTAGGACTACATTACAAAGAACGAGCTAATCTAAATATTGAAAGGTTGAAAAGATTAAACTGATTCCAAAATAACTTAACAAAGTAATACCACAGTCTTGGTGTTGCGTGTGAAGACAGCCACAACAGCTCGGTCGAATGTCGTACAGATGAGAAGGACATTCTGAAAGTGTAGATCTTCACCAAGGTCTAACGGATCCTGGATCTGAACTTTGATCCGTATCTACTGCAAAATGTATGGCAATAAATAAATAAATAAATGAGGCGTGTTAACCGTAGCATAGGAGAAATACGGAAAGTGTGTATGGTTTTATATCATTCTTATATCGTTCTTATTAAAAACTTCTGTGAAAAGGTCTATCGTGAGAAGTTATATTAGGCACAGATTAAAAGAGTTGTACCCCCTCTAATTTTTTTTTCCTTTTTTTTTTTTTTGGGGGGGGGGGGGGGGAGGGGGTGCGGGGGACAGCATATGGAAAAGATGAACGTCTAAGTTTATGCTACTAGCAAGTTTTAACATTCGATGAAAATGTAATATTTCACGGACGGTACTCGAACCGAAAACCAACTTCCCAGTGATCAAATTCAGTGGAAAATTTGTGGTGACCCTGCCGAACGGATCCATGATCTGCCCTCTGATCCAGATCCGCTCTACAGATCCGCACTAAAGGCTGAAGAATTCGTCCTTCAGCCTCTTTTCATCTTTCCACCAAATTGGTTCAATCAGTTGTGCCGTTTGTATGTAATGTCGCTGACAGGCAAACCAACAAACGCACAAACATCCAAGGGGGACGTGGTTGAAAACATAATATTCATGTTGGAGGTAATAGTATGTTCCTTTTCAAACACTTTGGGCACGGGTATGGAATGCCAGAAAAAAAAAATGCACCTGTTGCAGAGGACACTTTTGTTCCTCTAACATTAGGGGTGTCACAAAATAACTCTCTCTCTCTCTCTCTCTCTCTCTCTCTCTCTCTCTCTCTCTCTCTCTCTCTCTCTGTGCATATGCTTGAGGCAGGGGAAGCCACTCATGCAGCAGGCACTGGAACAGCCATGTTTGGTGGTGTCGGGTCGTTGGTGAGGGTAAACTTGTGACCGCACACCAAAACTTGATGCACCAAGGCCTTGCTTAATAAGGAGTCAAGTATTTATAGTCAGGCACAGTGAGATCGTTTTGATAATCTTCTTCTTGGGTCTGAAAATTAATTTACCAGGTGGTTCCAAGTTTAAACTTGAATAAAGTCAGACAAATACAAGACGAACAATCTAATAGTGGAGGAAAACAAGCGCAGGCCAACAACTAAATTGTCTTCATAGTAATGACTTGGCAAAACTTTAAACTTAAAAGGAGGGGGGGGGGGGGGGGGGGGCAGCAGGAGGTTGAAGATGTAAAAAACTGGGAACATGAAATTAAGAAAATCTGAACACTCTTCACTGGCTGCAGCCGTGTCTCCCTGATGAGTTTCCGACCCAGCGGACGAAAGGCCTCGGAGCAGGCAATACAAATATATCTGCCTTTAAAAGGGATTGCGATGGTTCCCTTATGCAGCCAGTGAAGAGTGTTCAGATTTTCTTAATTTCATGATCCCAGTTTTTACATCTTCAACCTCCTGCCCCCCC
>JADBJO010002508.1:57500-62500 GCA_016801955.1 Conus betulinus
TACATTCCTTCGAATGAGACTATAAACCGAGGTTCCGTGTGTGAACGCACGAATAACATCTTGCACACACGTAAAATAAAATCCCATCACCAACTTTCGGAAGAGAAGACCAGTTTGCCGTTGGTATGGATGACACGTTAAACATATCATGCACTTCCCCGAAGATGGAGTATGGCTGCCTTAATGGCGGAAATAAAAAAACGGTCATACACACAAAACTCCACTCCCTTGGTTGGGTAGATGGGATTGATCCTTTTTCTGTCTACACAGGGAGTGTCCGCAGGAGTATCAGCCTGCGTACGCAGAAGAAGAAGTCAAATGGGAACGCCGCAACGCAATAGTCGAGTTTCATGTACTTGGTGAATACATACAATTGTTGCTCAAATTTCTGGACCATCATTGCCGGTGTCTGTATCACCCGGGCCTGGATGACGCCGGGATGTTATGAACAGAAGCGTAGCCTACAGCTCTGTCATGTCTTTTCCCACCAGAGTGGGCTCTATAGAATCATCTTCATCATCCACATTGGTCATGATATTGACCTTCATCACCTGCTCTCACGGTGATCTCAATTTCCAGGCTCGTGACGATTTAGCGTCGAAGTCGGCAGAAGCAAATTCATGAAGACTGTCAACGAATGGAAGGGTGTAACTCTCTGGAAAGGACACCATCCCACCCTGATTCCACGGCTACGAAGCCATTAACATCAGTAGGAGATACTTAACAGAGGGTGTCCTGCGTATGTCGAAACAGAACAGACACCACGGAACGTCATCACTGTGACTCGACAGTAGTGCGGCGTCTCCTCTGGTGGGTTGCCTCATGACAACCCGATATTGATTCCTCCCAGTGTTCTGCCAGCGCTGGGACCACGACAGGGGGAACCAACGTGTGGGCTGCGTGAGGCACCGCCGGAATGATCAGCGTGCGGGTGTGCCCACTGTGGCGGCACGGAAGTTTTGGGGGAAAAAAAAAGACATTTCCATCTGCATTGTGTTGCCGGCCGTTCTGGTGATAGATATCAGACTGAAGCTTTACACATGCTCTGTCCCCCTCCCTCTCTTGAGATCTGGTATCCCTGTCGACCGTATCACCTGATATTGTTGCAGTTCTTAAACCTGACTGTAAGCTGGCGTACGAAGCAGAAGTGAGTTTTACAGTCGCGATCATTTCGCGAGAATCTAGCCAGTGCTCGCGGCGAGGAAAGCGAGAGACGAGAGCAGAAGAGAAATGGGCGATAGATGAATTCAGATCTCAATGTAGCCTGACAGGCCAGCATTCTACAATGTAATCTCAACTCCAAGCTCTTCTGGTTTGTTGACAGGCCAGCATTCTACAATGTAACCTCAACTCCAAGCTCTTCTGGTTGTTGACAGGCCAGCATTCTACAATGTAACCTCAACTCCAAGCTCTTCTGGTTGTTGACAGGCCAGCATTCTACAATGTAACCTCAACCCCAGGCTCTTCTGGTTGTTGACAGGCCAGCATTCTACAATGTAACCTCCACTCCAGGCTCTTCTGGTTGTTGACAGGCAGCATTCTACAATGTAACCTCCACTCCAAGCTCTTCTGGTTGTTGACAGGCCAGCATTCTACAATGTAACCTCAACCCCAAGCTCTTCTGGTTGTTGACAGGCCAGCATTCTACAATGTAACCTCAACCCCAAGCTCTTCTGGTTGTTGACAAGCCAGCATTCTACAATGTAACCTCAACCCCAAGCTCTTCTGGTTGTTGACAGGCCAGCATTCTACAATGTAACCTCAACCCCAAGCTCTTCTGGTTGTTGACAAGCCAGCATTCTACAATGTAACCTCAACCCCAAGCTCTTCTGGTTGTTGACAGGCCAGCATTCTACAATGTAAACCTCAACCCCAAGCTCTTCTGGTTGTTGACAGGCCAGCATTCTACAATGTAACCTCAACCCCAAGCTCTTCTGGTTGTTGACAAGCCAGCATTCTACAATGTAACCTCCACTCCAGCTCTTCTGGTTGTTGACAGGCCAGCATTCTACAATGTAACCCCAACCCCAAGCTCTTCTGGTTGTTGACAAGCCAGCATTCTACAATGTAACCTCCACTCCCAAGCTCTTCTGGTTGTTGACAGGCCAGCATTCTACAATGTAACCTCCACTCCAAGCTCTTCTGGTTGTTGACAGGCCAGCATTCTACAATGTAACCTCAACCCCAAGCTCTTCTGGTTGTTGACAAGCCAGCATTCTACAATGTAACCTCCACTCCAAGCTCTTCTGGTTGTTGACAGGCCAGCATTCTACAATGTAACCCCAACCCCAAGCTCTTCTGGTTGTTGACAAGCCAGCATTCTACAATGTAACCTCCACTCCAAGCTCTTCTGGTTGTTGACAGGCCAGCATTCTACAATGTAACCTCCACTCCAAGCTCTTCTGGTTGTTGACAGGCCAGCATTCTACAATGTAACCTCAACCCCAAGCTCTTCTGGTTGTTGACAAGCCAGCATTCTACAATGTAACCTCCACTCCAAGCTCTTCTGGTTGTTGACAGGCCAGCATTCTACAATGTAACCCCAACCCCAAGCTCTTCTGGTTGTTGACAAGCCAGCATTCTACAATGTAACCTCCACTCCAAGCTCTTCTGGTTGTTGACAGGCCAGCATTCTACAATGTAACCTCCACCCCAAGCTCTTCTGGTTGTTGACAGGCCAGCATTCTACAATGTAACCTCAACCCCAAGCTCTTTCTGGTTGTTGACAAGCCAGCATTCTACAATGTAACCTCCACTCCAAGCTCTTCTGGTTGTTGACAGGCCAGCATTCTACGAGTCATGCACCTGTCCAGCACGTCACTTCTTTTCGTGCGCTAATTGGAGGAACTTTACATTTGGCCATTTTACAATGTTAACCTCTCTCGCATGCCAGAATGTGCTATGGACGCCCTCCCCACGCCTTCGACTCGTTGAAGAATTCATAGTGTGTATTCTGTGAAACACGTCTCACATTCTAAACGTCCCCCAAAGTAAGAACTAATCACGAGGCCAGATTCAGTTTTCAGCGAACACACAGCTTGTCACATACAGAAATGCACTTCAGTAAGAGACAAGGTATAAGACAGACTTATATTTTACTTTTCTCTTGCAGCCTTGCCACGTCGTGTGGGTTCTCCAAGTTGACCCTTGGTGGTGAGAAGACCAAAGAACTATACACTGTAGTATGTATTCATTTGATGTAAAGGAAGGACAGACAAAATCAGCCGTGTGTCCCGCTGATGATGTGTCCGAATCAGCGATAGGAAAGCCTCCGGGCCGGCGACATGAATGGCTGTTGACAAATGGACTATGACCTCCCCACAGCCTCTGGGCAGGCGATATGAAATGGCTCTGTGTTCAAAATGGATTATGGTGATCCCATAGTCTTCTGGCTGGCGAAGGACTCTATACAACTTCCTATTTTTCATTTTCGTTTTCTGGTTGTTTCAGGCCAGCATTTCCCTCCCCCCCCCAAGCCCCCCTGGTTGTTGACCCCCCATTCCCACCCCCCACCCCCCACACCCAAGCTTTTCTTTTTTTTTTTAATCCTCATCAAGTCATTCATGACGAAGGAATTATAAGTCTGCAAGTGTCTTCCCACACGACTCATTTTGTTCAGATTTAAGACAAAAGAGAGAACAGGATACATGCAGCCTTTAAAGGCTTGAGGCCAAGAACGGATGTGGACCAACTGCAGGTTTTTAGTTTTTTCTTCTCCTTTTTCTTTTTTTTTTTTTTTTTTTCTTTTTCTTTCCTTTGTTTTTCTACGGTAATGCGTCTGACTAAAACGAGTCCTAATGTCATTGACTAATGTTCTTTGTGGCAATGTTCACACTCGGTCGTAATGTTCTTTTGTGCAATGTTTTCACACTCGTTCGTAATGTTCCTTCTGAGACAGGCAATGACTTCACACTCGGTCCTAATGTTCTTTGTGCAATGTTCAGTTTTCAGAACTATACTCGGTCGTAATGTTTCTTTGTGCAAATGTTCACAGACTCGGTCGTAATGTGTCTTTGTTGCAACTGTGTCCTGACACTGCTTGGTCGTAATGGGCCTTCTGTGGCAATGTTCACATGGTGCTGTGAGGGAAAACACGCCTGACTATCACATCACAGATCTGGTCATATGCGTTATGAAATGGCTCTGTTCACAAAATCATCCCATTGTGATGTTGTCAGGAGAGGTGGGATGGAGGCGGGAAGACTCTAGGTGGGGGTCAGGGGAAGATGCAGAAGGTCTTAAAATGGGTGATTCCCCACAGCCTCTTCAGGAAACGTCACCCCCCAGGTCTGTGCCCAAAATGGATTATGGTGAGAAACATATTGCTTTTTTTTTTTTAATCCTATATCAAGTCATTTTTGTCATTTTCTTTTCTGTTATAATCAACCCGTGGTCTCTCCCACCCCCCCCATTGTTCAAGATTTAAGACCCACCCACACAGATGAACGATAAATCAGCCTCTAAAGGCTTCTTGCAAGCCCCGGATGATGAACTTTTAGTTTTTTTCAATCACCAGGATTTCTTCTTTTCCCCCCCAGAGAGAAACGGTAAATGTCTGCAACGCATCCGGGCAAAACGTAATGGGGTGCAATGTTGAAGAAGACCGTTTTAAAGAAAAGGAGCAAGTGTTCCACTCGGTCTGTAATGTTCTTTATGAAGTTCAAGTACAGATTCCTAATGTTCTTAGCAATGTTCACACTCGGCTGTAATGTTTCTTTGTGCAAGTTCACACGTCCTCGGGGCTTTGTGCATGTTCAGATCGTAATGTTCTTTGTACTTTGTATCTTCGTAAGTGCAATGTTCACACTCGGTCGAGATAACAGGTCGCTTTGAGAGTCGGTCGAGGGCTGAGATCATCCATGGGTCATATGCTCTCGCATGTTTCACCCGTCAGTGTGTGTGTAGGAGAGGGTGGGATGGAGGCGGGAAGACGTTGTGGAGGGACAGGGGGAAGATGCAGAAGGGGTGGGGGGTGGAGGTCAAGTCTTAGGAAACGTCAC
>JADBJO010002508.1:67500-75000 GCA_016801955.1 Conus betulinus
TACTTTTCGTAAAAAGAACATATTGAATGGAAAATATAATCACTTACTGTAACCTGATAGTCTATGTCAATAGTATATAGTGAGTGCGCGCGCGCGCGTGTGTGTGTAGGGGGGGGGGATGGGGGGGATGGGGGGGGGGGGGTCGTGTGGATGGATGGGTGCTTAATTCGTTGATCCTTTTTGTAAGTTATATATGTGGTGAGTTTGTAACATCCCAAGGAGAAGTCTTCTGCATTTCTTTCCTTTTTAGTCGCTCGCACATGAACATGACTCATAATACCCCCTTGCCAACAGGGGCCTTTGCTAATGGCAATAAAATGGTGTCAGTGTCTGTGTTTTCTCTCTCTCTCTCATTTTCTTTCCCAACAAATCCGCGTGTGCACGTTCGTGCGTGTACACATGCGATTTGACAAGCAGACAGACAGACAGGCAGATAAACAGATACATAGATAGATAGACAGACAGACAGACAGACAAACAGACAGACAGATAGATAGATAGATAGATAGATAGATAGATATATAGATAGATAGATAGATAGATAGATAGATAGATAGATAGATAGACAGATATGTAGATAGATAGTAGATAGATAGATGTGTGAGCGTGTGTGTGTGTACGTGTGTGTGTGTGGGGGGGGGGGGGGGGGTAGGTGTGTGCGTGTTTGCGTGTGCGTGCGTGTCTCTGTGTGTGTGTGTGTGTGCGCGCGCGCGCGAGCCCGTGCGCGCCCGCGCTCTTTTTAAAATTTACTTTCATATTCGTTTGCTTGTGCGCATTTTGGAACATGCATGTGTGGAATGATGCCAGCAAATCGTTGCTGTGCCCAGACGGAACAGGTCAGCAGTGCCACTGGTCTGTAGGCTTGGCGGAATATGGAACAGGTCAGCAGTGCCACTGGTCTGTAGGCTTGGCGGAATATGGAACAGGTCAGCAGTGCCACTGGTCTGTAGGCTTGGCGGAATATGGAACAGGTCAGCAGTGCCACTGGTCTGTAGGCTTGGGTGAATATGGAACAGGTCAGCAGTGCCACTGGTCTGTAGGCTTGGCGGAATATGGAAAAAGGTCAGCAGTGCCACTGGTCTGTAGGCTTGGCGGAATATAGAAGTCAGGTCAGCGGGGCCAATATGGTCTGTAGGCTTGGCTGTAGGCTTGGCGGAAATATGGAAACAGGTCAGCGGGGCCACTGGTCTGTAGGCTTAGCGGAATATAGAAGAGGTCAGCAGTGCCACTGGTCTGTAGGCTTGGCGGAATATGGAACAGGTCAGCGGGGGCCACTGGTCTGTAGGCTTGGCGGAATATGGAACAGGTCAGCGGGGCCACTGGTGTGTAGGCTTAGCGGAATATGGAACAGGTCAGCAGTGCCACTGGTCTGTAGGCTTAGCGGAATATAGAAGAGGTCAGCGGGGCCACTGGTCTGTAGGCTTGGCGGAATATAGAAGAGGTCAGCGGGGCCACTGGTCTGTAGGCTTGGCGGAATATAGAAGAGGTCAGCGGGGCCACTGGTCTCTAGGCGTGGCGGAATATGGTTTTTCAAATCTTCCTGGGACGACGTCTTATGATTGTGATTGCAGATGTGAAAGCGTCACCCCGCATTTATCTATACGAAGCTGCGTTTCGATTGGTCAGTGCAAGAGTCTATTCCGATAATTGGCTGATAATATTGACTCAAGAACGACTGAGGCTTATTCAGCAGACAAGACACTACTGAAGAGTATGAGCATGTCATTTTGTTTATTCATTTATATATATATATATATATATATATATATATATATTATATATATATTTACACATTTATTTATCTATTTGTTTATTTACCTTGTATCAATTTTTGGCTATTTTTTTGTGGAAAGAAGGGTCTTTGTCGTCTTTTGAGCTATACAATCAAGAATGACACAGCCACACACACACAAACACACGCGCGCGTGCGCGCGCATACGCGCCAGTAAAGTTTAAAAAAAAAAAAAAAAAAAAAAAGAAAGAAAAATAACCACGAGCAATTTCGATGTCAATTGCAAAAAGTGGATATTCTGAAGACCGCAAGTCAGTTTCCTCTAAGCACGATATCTCACGACTGTCCTACATACAACTGACGCGCTGTGGAACCTGCGAGATAACTCACCACCCCTACTCCCCCCCCCCCCCCCCCACCCCCCCATTTCCACGCCCACCCCCCTCTCTTTGCACTGCTCATCTCTGTCACGGACCTTGGCGATGGCAGGTCTTAGACGACCTCAAGACGGGGTTCGGGTCAGGGCGGAACTGGAAACTGAGGTCAACACGATAGCAGGACAATGAATATTTGTTTTCAGTAACATAAACAATAACAGCAGCAAAAAAAAAAACACACGACAACAGCAACAACAACGACGACGACGACGACAACAACAACAACAGTATATCCACACAGCTCCAAACCAAACTTAAGTAAGTCGTGCCAATGCACACCACGCACCAACAAGCTACACTGAAGGAAACCAGATCCGAGCAAAACAAAGAAAACAATGCAAAATAAAAGACAGAAACAAACAAAACATCTGCAAACCAAAAAACACACAAGCATGCAACCAACCAAACAAAAGAAACACGCACACACGGAAATTACAAATAACATCGAAATCGACAACCAACGCCATACCAAATCACAAAAGAAAAAAGAAAAGAAAAACACTAACCGAATTTAAAAACAGAAGACAATAAACCCGATTCTTCTCTTCTCCAAGGGGAAAAAAAAAAAAAAATACAACAGCAACTAACCAACCAACACACCAAATTAACAAGCAACAAACAAACAAAAACGAACCAACAAACGTCTCCTTTGAAACAATGCCTCACACTAGCACACAGCTGTCAACCTCCCTGCAGACGGAAGAAGGAAAGAAAGAAAGAAAGAAAGAAAGGGTAAAAAGGTAAAAGGAAGGAAGGAAAGAAAGAAAGAAAAAAAAAAGAAAGGAAAAGTGAAGCAAGGAAAGAAAGAAAGAAGAAAAAAAGGAAAAACAGAAAGAAAGAAAGGAAGAAAGAAAAGAAAGAAAGAAAGAAGGAAAGAAAGAAAGAAAGAAAAGAAAGAAAGAAATGAAGGAAGAAAAAAAAAAAGAAAGAAGGAAGGAAAGAAAAAAAGGAAGAAAGAAAGAAAGAACGAAAGGAAGAACGAGAGAAAGAAAAGATTACAGCGCACTTCAAGAAGAAAACTACTTTGCCTTGGGAGAAGCCCTGGGGACTTGCATGCTGTATCATGTGTGATCCTGCTTCTGTTACACATCTGTCGTTGGCGCTTCCAGGTCTACAGGGAATGCGGTCGAAAGATGGAGAACATTAAATAACGGGTTTTGTTACAGTAGGGGGCTTCGACACAGTGAAAGACAGGGGTAAAAAAAAAAAAAGAAAAGAAAAGAAAAGAAAAAAGAAGAAAACGAGAGAAAAGCGATAAAGGAAAAGAAAAGCAATAGGAAGTGGTAAGGGAAAGGGTTGAGACGCACGCGTGTGTATGTGTGTGTGTGTGTGTGTGTGTGTGTGTGTGTGTGTGTGTGTGTGTGAGAGAGAGAGAGAGAGAGAGAGAGAGAGAGAGAGAGAGAGAGAGAGAGAGAGAGAGAGAGAGAGAGTATGTGTTTCTGTCTTCTTTCTCTTCTCAGGATAACAAATAAGATAACTGAGATAATGACGATCCTCCTCCTTCTGCTGCTGCTGCTGCTGCTGCTGATGATGATGATGATGATGATGGGCCCTCAGCATGTTATTTTTTCCCCGAAGTCGGAGGACGGGATAAATAAAACGGTCATACACACAAAACTCCACTCCTTTTGTCTGGTAGATGGGATTAATCCTTGCCTGTCTATACAGGGAGTGTCCGCAGGGGTATCAACCTGCGCACACAGAAAAAAAAAAAAAGAAAAAACAAAAAGAGCATATTATTTGAATTAGTATCATTCAAGCTCATAGCATCGATATATCATGATGGAAAAAGTGTATTACATATTCTATTTTCTTACAACTCAACCTTAATGTTGATTCAGAGGCAGGTTTGGGCCGATGGGTGAGAAGAAGAAGAAGAAGAAGAAGAAGAAGAAGGGGTGGGTGAGGGGACGGGGGAAGGGTCTGACTCGACCCTGTAGGTCTTCTCAGTCCCCTGCTCGCTCAGCGCTGACTTGGGAAAAACAAACAAACAAACAAACAAAGATAACCACTGATAGAAGTATTTCAGGAAAAAAAAACTATCGGCTAAAGATTAGAGAAAGAAACAAAAAAAGAAAGGGGGGGGGGGGGTGGAGGGGTGAGTGGGAGGAGGGAGATATAGAAAAAAAACTTAAGAAACTACTCATGTTGCTTTAACACACGGAAAAAATGGGAGACGGAGAAAGGGGGAGCGATGGGGCGGGGGCTCAGTTATCAATGCCCCAATGAAAAAGCCAACAGTTCAAATTAGAGGGCGGAACCCCTCCGCCGTATTTCAACCCCTCGACCTTTCATCCGGATGTAATCTCAATCTTACCGGAGACGGAAACACAGAACTGTTGGCCACACTCCGTAATTTCAATTTATCCCGCCGCTGTCCGTTTCTCTGGGCGACTTGGAAGCGCTCTCCCTTTCTTCCACCTTGGTCTCTCTGTCAGGTTCAGGCAAGGCGCGTCACGTGAGCGAAATGGTTTCGTTGCCGTGGGATCCCAAGGCGCGTGTTCACACCTGTTCACGTGCTCGACTAAGAGCGCGAGCGGTATCTTAAAGCAAAAAAAAACGAAAAGAAAGACTAAGAATCCTCGGCGCTTGTGAACTTTTGCGGCTGTGGTCTGTAAATGATATCTTCTTGATGGTCACTGGAGTGCTTGAAAATCTGAAGATCTCTCTCTCTCTCTCTCTCTCTCTCTCTCTCTCTCTCTCTCTCTCTCTCTCTCTCTCTCAGTTTTGCAAGTTTGTGATTTCTTACCATATATCGTACTTTTCTTCACTGAACTCAATGCAAGAAGTAAAGCAACCCTTTCTGTTGTTGATTTGTTAGCGTGTTCTTTCAGTATGTATAAAGAATAAAGAGTCGTTCGTCCACCCATTCACTCTCTCTCTCTCTCTCTCTCTCTCTCTCTCTCTCTCTCTCTCTCTCTCTCTCTCTCTCTCTCTCAATTTCATCTATGCGTTACCGCTGATGGAAAAAGAACTCAGCTACGTTTTCTGAATTCTTTTGAAATAAAAGTGTTGCAAGTTTTAGTCAAATAAAAGTGTTGCAAGCTTTAGTGAAACAAAAGTGTTGTAAGCTTTAGTGAAATAAAAGTGTTGTAAGCTGTAGTGAAATAGGAATGTTGTAAACTTTAGTGAAATATGTGTTGTAAGCTTTAGTGACATAAGTGTTGTAAGCTTTAGTGAAATAAAAAGTGTTGTAAGCTTATTCTGCTAGTCATGCTCACTTAGTCACTAGTCATACTTGGCACCCCACTGTGGAAAGGGTCGGATGAAAAAAGAAGAATGTATCCGCCTATCTGTTGCCCGTGGAAATAAAGATCATGATGATGATGATGATGATGATGATGATGATGATGATGATGATCATCATCATCATCATCATCATCATCATCATCATCATCATCATCATGGTAACCGTCGTCGTCATCAGCGTCGGCATCATCATCATTATCATCATCCCATCCCTCTTTCGCTCGTCTAACCGTGTGTGTGAGTGCACTTGATTTTGCGCATGTGTGTGTGTGTGTGTGTGTGTGTGTGTGTGTGTGTGTGTGTGTGTGTGTGGCTGTGATTGCGTGGGCGTCCTTTATGAATCAATGCACACCCACCTGCCGCTGTAACTAAAGAACTAAAGAACGAAAAGCTAACCCAAGAGTATTAATTACCACTTCCCCGCCCCGCCCCCCCCCCCCCCCCCCCCCCCCCCTTCCCCCCTCTTCCCCAAAAAGAAAAAAAAACTTACACGAACAACTACATAAACGTCTCCTCCCTCACCTCCTACCTCCCCCCCCCCCCCCCCCCCCAACTCCCACTCGCCGTTATACACAGGAATAAAGAAGGTTAAAAAGACAAGGGGGTGAAGAGGAGGAGGGTAGGAGGGGTGCGGGTATAGAGGAGGAAGAAGGGATGAGTATACTTCTTTTCCTTTTTTTCCTTTTTTTTTCTTTTTTTTCTCTTTTTTCTTTTTCTTTTTCGTAAGCCCGACTCTGTCAGAGGGGACATTAATTAGGGTGCGGCTTTTTTTCCTCCACATGAAAAGTAACATCATCATTTATTCATCAGCCCTGATAAAAGCCTTTTAGCGGCAGCGGTCCCCTCCGCCGCCGCCATCGTCGCAAGAGTGTTCCTGCTAGTCATCAGGAAGCCAGTTTAAAAAAAAAAAAAAAAAAAAAAAAAAAGAAAGAAAGAAAAAGAGAGAAAAAACAAAGTTAAAAAAGGCGACGTTTCATTCGCCCTCATCCATCCTTTTTTCTTTTTCTTTTTCTTACTATTTTTTCTTTTTCTTTTTTTTTTTTTCCTGTTCGGCCATGACCACTGACTGATTCTTCCTTCCTCCGGCGCTGGCGACGAGTTGGCCACGGAGAGCAGATAACCCATGACACGAATGAGGTGTGAGACTGTTGGTACTACTAGGCAGGCAACGAGAAGGAAGAAGAGCGTCTGGTGGGTGGAACGAGAGGGAAGAGAGAATGAAGAGGTCGGGGAAGTCGTGGGCAGAGAGAGAGAGAGAGAGAGAGAGAGAGAGAGAGAGAGAGAGAGAGAGAGAAGTGGGGGGGGGGGGGGGAGCTGTGGAGTGGAGAAGACTTGGAAATATATGCATGAGAAAGAGAGGAAGGGAGAGAAATTTCGGTTTGCGTGCGAACGCTCGTGTGTGTGTGGGGTAGAGAGAGAGAGAGAGAGAGAGAGAGAGAGAGAGAGAGAGAGAGAGAGAGAGAGAGAGAGAGAGAGAGAGAGAGAGACGAAATAGCATAGCATTAAAGCTTAGTTGCAGTTTTTGATTAAAATGCATCCTGGCTCTAGCGTTTATCTTTGGGAAAATGTTGTTCTGCACAGGGATGTCTATCTACCTATCTATTCATCTATTGTCTCTCTGCTTACATGTTTGTTTGTCTATCTATTTATGTGTCTGTCCATGTTGTCTACCTATCTATCTATCTATCTATCTATCTATCTATCTATCTATCTGTATGTCTATCCATCCACCTAACCACCTCTCTCTCTCTCTCTTTCTCTCTCTGTCTATCGATCTATCTATCTATCTGTCTGGCTGGCTGTGTGTTTATCTCTCAATCTATCTATACATCGGTAAATACATTTCTCTCTCTCTCTCTCTCTGTCTCTCTCTCTCTCTCTCTCTCTCTCTCTCTCTCTCTCTCTCTCTCTCCCCCCCCCCCCCCCCCCCCCCCCCCCCCCGCCCCGTCTCTCTCAAACTCTTCTCTTTTTTTTACCTTCTTCCTTTCTCTTTCAACCACTGGTCCTCCCTCTCTCTTTCTCTGCCTGCCTGGCTGTCTGTCTTTTTGCCCCCCCCCCCCTCCCCCTTCTCTCTCTCTCTCT
>JADBJO010002508.1:80000-82500 GCA_016801955.1 Conus betulinus
TTTTTTCACGCCATTGTGAGAACATGTGTACGAATGAGCTCAGTTTACACAATGAAGAAAGGAAGGTGTGAGAATCAGGAAAGAAAGAAAGAAAAATGTGGTCAGTTTGATAATGAGGACGAATGAGAAAGTTCATAATAGTGTTGGCGTCAGTGAAAATGCCCAGTGATGAAACATGTTGAAAAAGAATGATGAGTGTTATTTTCTACGAATCTCATGTTTCCCTCCCTATAAAAAAAAAAGAAATGGCGAAAACAGAGGGCTGAGTCTACCCACCCCCCACCACACCCCCATGAAAATAAAAGAGAAAAAAAAAAGAGGGCGAATACCGAAAAAAAAAATGTATAACAAAATTGAGGATGCAAAACGGCCCTGAAAAAAGTGTGGATTTGAAATCTTTCGTTGTGAGTGAGATTGGAGCATCTGCTATAGGTGGAAATGTTTGGTGTGTGTTGTATCATTTAAAAATTTGTTTTAACAAAAATGTAATTTTGAACGAACAATTTCTCAGATTCTGCCCATTTATGTCCTGGAGTCTAGAAATGTCACTGAATCTGTTACTAACTTTGTCCAAACAAACGACTCATGTTGCTGTCCAATCTTTGCTGCAGCCTACCTCGGGTACGTCACTGCAACTGTTACAGCAATTATAATATATTTCAAAAGGTACCTAATCAGTAGATTTTTTAAACTGTTTATAACTAAAAACATGTGTCCCGTGTCTCTACCTCTGCGTGCCTCTGTGTGTGTGTGTGTGTGTGTGTGTGTGTGTGTGTGTGTGTGTGTGTGTGTGTGTGTGTGTGCATGTTCTTTAAGTTTTATCAACGTCAAGTGATATCACAGAGGAGGAGGGAATACTATGTGTGTGTGTGTGTGTGTGTGTGTGGGGGGGGGGGGGGGGGGGGGGGGGGGGGGGGGGTGCGTGCGTGAGTGAGTGGTGTGGTGTGGTGTGGTGTGGTGTGGTGTGTGGTGTGGTGCGTTGTGTTGTGTTGTGTTGTGTTGTGTTGTGTTGTGTGTTGTGTTGTGTTGTGTTGTGTTGTGCTGTGTTTGTTTATTATCCTCATGCCTCACATCTTCTCTGCCTTACATCACCGAGGTGAACTGACATATACTAAAAGATGACTCATTCATTTATGTAATTTTCCAGATCTCTGCGTGCAAAATCACGAAATGCTGAAGAAAAAAGAAAAAAAGGTGGCTCGCAAAACGACAATGAAAAATCCAGTGTTCGACAGAGGAGGTGTACAATCTGTTTCCTGGGGGGGACTGGCGGGGGGGGGGGGGGGGGGGGGGGGGGGGGGGGGAGGGGGGAGTTATGGCTTATGTACCCAGGATAACAGGATAACAATTTTTATTTGTCCAAAAGATGGAAAATCCATTTTCCAGGATCAGCATGAATCTTTTCTATAACTTTTAACAAAGAAATCATTTGTTTACTGTAAAATATATATATTCAATTCATTTTATGTCAGCTTGGCATAAACAGTAAACAGAAAATGAATAAACAGAAGGAAAAGAAGAAAAAAAAGAAGAAGAAATAAAGGAGGCGGAGATAACGAAAAAGAAAAACAAGGTCTCAGAATAGGTCCAGGTTCCGGAACGAGACTGGTGGAAACCGGAAATTATGACCCAGAATGCTTTGCGTAACTCTCGGCTTTTCATTGGCCGTTGCTTGAAGCGGGCGCGGAGCGGCGGCTGGTCCTCTTGCTGTGTGTGAATATTTGACCAGTGCATTATGAACGGCGGGCAGCACAACGCCTCCGGTACATGGCTAATGAGAAATGGATCGACGCGGCACTCGCCCATTCTATGTCTCGTTCGCTTTGTCTGTCTGTTTTTGTCTCTCTCATTCTGTCTGGAATGAAGCGAACTGTGTTGTGTTGTGTTGTGTTGTGTTGTACTGTTTCGTAAGGCATCGTATCGTATCGCTTCGCATGACATTGCACTGTAGTGCACTGAACTGGCCTAAAAATAAACAGGACTGTATTGCTCTGTACTACTGTACTGTAGTGTACTGTACTGTACTGAACTGTACTGTACTGTACTGTACTGTAATGTAATGTAATTTTACTAAGGCCCTTCACACAGCATGCATCAACCGCATCGTATCGTATCGTATTATATCATATCGCATCATGTTGTTGTCACACCATTTCTGCGAGTCCCATATGAAAGTACACTGGTGTCAATGTGGAGAGTGCGTTAACGCCAGACCACACTTGCCACCCATGTCCCGATAAATAAACATACAACACAAATCCTCTTCGTCCCTCCCCTCTACACACACACACACACACACACACACACACACACACACACACACACACACACACACACAAACACACACACACACACACACACACACACACACACACACACACACACACACACACACACACACACACACACACACACACACACACACACACACACACACACACACACACACACATTTCTGTAGGCGGTTGTAAGGAGTTGACAAAGAAAAAAGAACGATGAA
>JADBJO010002508.1:87500-90000 GCA_016801955.1 Conus betulinus
TCTATACTTCACTGGCTGCTTTAGGGTGTCGTTGGATTTTGTTTGTAAAGTCTTTGGTGGTGAGAAATCCACGGACTTATGGATCTCCATCTAATGCGAAGGGAGGACTAAATGTGCTTTCGTGAGAAGGTCTAATCAGCGGTGGAAAAACGATGTATGCATATATGCAGACGATGTGAATGGTTTTTCAGCATGGTCTCTGGGAAGATTCTATGAAAACTGCAGTTTTCAAAATGGACTATGACGGTCTTCATAAATTGCACTTCACGAATTTTATATTTTGACGTCATTTCCTCCCGTCTTTTTTTCTTACGACTTTTCCCCCTCAACCTTTAAAAAATAACTCTATCAATGTGATATACATGCACACAAGTAAGAATAGATAAACTTGAATGGCACAAAAGGTTAAACAATCCGGTCTCCGATTTCGATCAAAACCCTCTTCAACTTTAACAGTAACAAGATAGATCATGCTCAGCAGCAGAGAGAGTGGAAAGAACATTTTTTCTTACGATGTACTTTATTTTTCTGCTGACCAGCAACTGTTATCTTAGCTCCGTGGGTGCTTTCATTTGTGCGTAGTTCATGATATCCAACCGCTCATTGACGCCAGACCACATTCTTTTTCCAGTCTTGCACGACGGAAAAAAAACATGAAACGTTGCTGGCAATGCAGTCGTTTACACAGAAATAATACCTATTTGCTTTCCACCTTTACGTGCCTGAACGATTCATCCGTTGCTAGCACTAATACGTCTTCGGAAGGTCGTGTGTTCGAACCTTGTGGGTCCGACTTTAAAAAAATATCACCTTTTTCGTTGCCCATCTGAATGGGTTTAGTTGACAGAGACTATCGAGGCCGAGGGCACATGTTTTGAGTTCAGATCCGGCCGCCGCTCTTCCAGCTGACGCTCGACATCAATTCTCTCTCTCTCTCTCTCTCTCTCTCTCTCTCTCTCTCTCTCTCTCTCTCTCTCTCTCTCTCTCTCTCTCTCTCTCTGTCTGTCTCTCTCTCTGTCTCTCTCTCTCTCTCTCTCTCTCTCTCTCTCTCTCTCTCTCTCTCTCTATCTCTTCCAGCTGACGTACGACGTCAATTCTCTCTCTCTCTCTCTCTCTCTCTCTCTCTCTCTCTCTCTCTCTCTCTCTCTGTCTCTGTCTCTGTCTGTCTGTCTGTCTCTCTGTCTGTCTGTCTGTCTGTCTCTCTCTCTCTCTCTCTCTCTCTCTCTCTCTCTCTCTCTCTCTCTCTCTCTTTTTTTCTCGTTGCCCATCCTAACGCGTTGTCGTTCTGGCAGTACCAGAGTTGTGTTCAGGCAGTTTTAGCCCACCACTCTCCTCTTTGGGCTTATCCACAGTCTGTGCTATCGGTTCTGGATGGACGGGGTGGACATGAACCCGATGTAACCAAGGCGGATGTGACACGCTTCACATCCCACTGTTCAGGCGGTGGAAGAGTAACAGAAGAGGGGTCCTCCTTCTCACATTATCCATCCCATCCACCCTCTGTGACAAGTTTCTAAAAACTGAAAAACAGAACAAGATGCAAATCATATAAACGAACTCACCGTTTATCTTGAATACGCATGAGATATTCCAGAAAGAGAAAAAAAACCGTTTTGGGCCGTTATAGCCGTTAGGCTATTTCTGGTAAACATTGGGCATCATCTGTGACCCATAATGAACATACCTACAAATTTTCAGAAAGATCGGCCAAGTACTTTCTGGGATATTCCATAAAGAAGAAAAACCGTTATGGGCCGTTATATTTGTTATAGCCGTTATTAACGGCTATAGTAACGGCTATAACAGTGAATAAAATAAACGGCTATAACAGTGAATAAAATAAAACATTGGGCATCATCCGTGACCTATAATGAGCATGCCTACAAAGTTTCCGAAAGATCGGCCAAGTACTTTTTGAGATATTCCATAAAGAAGAAAACCGTATGGTCTGTTAGAGCATTAATTTAGTAACGGCTATAACGGTAAATTAAAACATCGGGCGTCATCCGTGACCCATAATAAACATACCTACAAATTTTCAGAAAGGTCGGCCCAGTAGTTTCGTCTGGAGCGAGTGGAACACATTTTGACCACGGACGGACAGACACACAGACACACAGACACACACACACACACACACACACACACACACACACACACACACAGCATTTCTTCGTTTCCATTGTGTAAAGGACTTCTTGTTCTATAAGAACTGGGAGTAGAAAAAAAAAACAAAACGAAACAAAACAAAACAAAAATTCGATGGAACCTTACAGAACACATCTTTCATTTCACCTCAGTTGTCTTGCATTTCTTTCTTTTCGTTTTGATGGCTTGGATTCTTCCAGATCAGCTGAGAGGTGTATGAATTTCTTGTTGCTCTCTAGCTCTCTGCTTTCTATTTGTGTTGACACTGCGACACGACTGAAATGAAATATTATACAAACCAACATTTGAACATCTGAATGAACGAATGAATGAAAAGAAATAGGGCTTTACA
>JADBJO010002508.1:102500-105000 GCA_016801955.1 Conus betulinus
ATGTTTGTGGTTTTGATTTTATATTTTTTGGAGAAACCTTTCTTGAAACGTTTAACATGGATGTGTTTGTCGGATATAAAGCCTTTTGTAAAGCTGCTGTAAAACTCTGTCATCAGGGGAGAAGGGGGGGGGGGGCTTGTTTGTTTAATAAGACAAGAATTTGTTCCCTTCATAAACTTATGTTGATGTTGATTGCTCTAACGTGTGTGTCTTTTTTAATCGAAAAATCGCTTTTTGGGACAACGAAAAATATTGCTTTGGTCTGTGCATATATTCAGCCTGAAGGTTCCCTTTTATAATTCTGTTTATGCTGATAATGGGATTTCTATGTTGGAAGATTGTTTGGCTGATTGCTTGTGTTCCCTTGGTGACATTGATGTAATAGTATGTGGAGATCTGAAAGCAGGACGGCAAATTTTTCTCCTGACTTGTCAACTGATGTTTTTGATTCTTGTTTGCAAACGAAAAGTGAACCACCTTGCACAGATCGTTGTTCTCAGGATAATGTTTTGAATAACTACGGTAAACTATTGTTAAATCTTTGCGTTGCTTTTGATTTGTATATTATGAATGGTATATGTCAGGGCGACCGCCATGGTTGCTATACATATGTAACAGACAGCGGGAGCAGCGTAAATGATTATTTCCTTGTGTCAAAAGATTTTTTTTTCTCTACTCTGTGTGATTCCTGTAAATTTGTTTTTCGGAACGGATCGAATCCGATCATTTTCCTATTGAATTTCACATTGACCTCTCAGCAGATAACTCTGTTAAATCAACTGAGACTGTTGAGGCTACTATCTTCGAAAGGTTTGTGTGGAATGATGTCTATGCCATGACTTACAGGGACAATTTGTGTGAAGCAGAAATGCGTACAAAATTAAATGAGGCCTTAGAACTGATTGCTGTTGATGTTGATAAAGCTTTAAACTTGTTCAATGATTGTATCAAAAACAGTGCTGAAGGTATGAAAAAGCGTGTGCAAATAAGGAACAGTGGTGAGAACGAGGATTGGTTTGACTGTGATTGTTTGTTAATGAAAAGAAAAGCACTAAAATTATTGAGAGTATGGTTGCGTACTTTGGACGATGGTGACAGAAGTGAGTATGTTATTGCGAGAAGAGAATATAAAAATCTTCTAAAGCAGAAGAAGAAAATATTCAAAAAAAGCTATTAGATAATATGATCAGATCTCTTCCTTCACAACAGGAGTTTTGGAAAATAGTAAAAAGAGCCTCATTCAAAAGAAAATATCACAACAATAATATCTCTCTGGACTCATGGTATATGCACTTTAAACATTTGTTTAGATAAAGACGTCCCAGATAATGATGAACTTTCTGTTGTCACTGATGAAGGTGAGGGTGAGTTTTTTAATCGCCCCATTTCTAGAGAAGAAATTATGTTTGCTATGCGGAAAATTAAAACTAACAAATCTGCAGGACCTGATTCTATTATTGGTGAATTGTTGAAATTTGGTGGAGCTCAAGTTGTTGATTTTTTACTAGCTTTTTTCAATAGGGATTTTTGATGATGGTATCTTCCCAGAAAACTGGAAAGAATCTGTAACCTTGCCAATATTCAAGAAAGGCGATGTAAATATTCCTAATAATTATAGAGGTATCTCTTTAGTTGACGTTAGTAGCAAATTATACAGCACTGTTATTAACAATAGATTACGGGAGTGGGTTGAATGTAATAATATTACCGGAGAACATCAAGCTGGGTTCAAAAAGGGTTACTCTACTATCGATCATATGTTCACTCTCCTCGCGTTTGTTCAGAAACAATTTTCTTTAAATCGTAAACTTTACGTTGCGTTTATTGACTTTGAAAAAGCCTTTGACTCCATAAACAGACAGCTTCTATGGAGAGTATTACTTAAAAAAATGGTGTCAAGGGGAAATTATTCAACTGTATTAGAGCTATGTACAAAGTTGTTAAAACAAGGGTAAGAAGTGGGTCCAGTCTGACAGATTACATTAATTGTGTTGCGGGAGTAAGGCAAGGTGATGTCTGTAGTCCTTTATTATTTTCAATTTTCATTAATGAGCTTGCCATTGAGGTAATTAATAACGGCCTTCATGGTGGACGATTTACACAGGATGTGTTAGAATTATTTATTCTACTGTTGGCAGATGACGTGTTTTGGTTTCAGAAACAATAGTTGGCTTACAACGTCAACTAAATAATCTGAGCAGGGCTGCATCCTCATTAGAGCTAAAAGTTAATATGAGTAAAAGCAACATTGTGGTGTTTAGAAAGGGAGGTTATTTGGCGGCGAGGGAAAGATGGAAGTATGATGGACTTATTATACCTGTGCTGAATGTTTATAAATACTTGGGAATCTATTTTTCTACACGCTTAAGTTTTACCTTTGCCTGTAAAGACCTTGCATGTAGGGCAAAGAATGCTTTGATATGTGTAATAAAAAGATTGCATGCTTTGAATAATAATTCGCTGGAATTATTCTTAAAAATATTTGATTCCCAGATACAGC
>JADBJO010002508.1:127500-130000 GCA_016801955.1 Conus betulinus
AAAATCAGAAATAAATTTTCCTAAACGGGCACAAAAAAAATCGATTCTCTAAAATCGATAGCCTCATACACATCTGACTTACTTACAAAAGCAGGCACTGCACTGCAAAACGTAGCTCCTCCGGTGTCTTTTAGCACTATCCCGGAATGGGAACTTAGTAGAGCAAATTATGACATAGACTATACAAGTTTAAGAAAAAGTGATGGACCCTTGCTGCCAACGTATGTTAAGTCACATATAATGAAAACTTATAAATCACCTTAAAATTTATACAGATGGTTCTGTACTAGACAATCATTTGTCTGGTTCAGCATTCATAATTCCATCCTTAAAAATAGAGAAAGGTTACCACCTTGGTAAGAATATTTCCATATTTACTGCGGAACTTGTTGCCATTATTATGGCATTAAACTTTCTTCTTGATTTTCAATTTCCTGCATTTCAAATACTACTTTGCGTTGATTCAAAATCAGTCCTACAAGCTCTAAAATTTTCGAATACAAGTGTGAGAGCAGAACTCATATCTGAAGTCTACCACTTTTTTTTTTTTTTTTTTTTTTTTTTTTTTTTTTTTTGCATTTACGTGGTTCCTATGTCGATTTTTGTTGGGTTCCATCACACTGTGGATTATCTGCGAATGAAAGGGTAGACCAATTAGCGAAAAAGGCTGCTATCACTGAGACTGATTTAACAAAGGTATGCATTCGTTTATCCTTACATGAGAGTTATAGTCTTTTAAAAGACGTATCCTGAAACTCTATTTCAAATAAACGAAAAGGCACCAGAAACAAAAAAAGGGATATTATTTAACAAGATATCAGACAAGAAAAACAGCTATCAAGAATCTCTACCAAGAGTGGATTTTAAAAAGTTTGATTTTAGTTTGAGGCTTGATGCCTTTAAAAAACCAAATTCTGTAAACACGTGACTTGTATTTGTGGCCAGCAAATCACTCCGTTCCATCTACTTTTTTGTGCGATAGAATGAAACCCTACTTACCTGCTTGGGTTGTTGAACACAATCGTCGATGTTAGCCTTTGAAGACGTCATCTCCAACGAATCAAACATTTTTGAAATTGTTCAAGGACTGATTAAGAGCCCAGTTGGACATTTACTTTACCGTCTGTGTGTTATTTTCCCCATCTTGATGGTAGTTGCTTATTGAGTGTTTCTTTTAAAGTTTTGGATTCAGTTATGTTGAGGTTTTTTGGGGGATTTTGCGGGGTTTGTTTGTTTGTTTGTTTGTTTTTAAATCATTATTTATTTTTATCTAGGCCTAATTGCATTATACATACCTACATATGCTCAAAATCAACACCAACCGTTCGCATGCATACACCCAAAAACACCACATACACACACACATAACACTTACATACTGTTTTAGATCACTGTTAGGTGGATAGACGTTAAATTAAAGAACCACACACACACACACACACACACACACACACACACACACACACACACGGGCAGCGGAATGACCGTCTCAAAGGTCTCCGACTGTCTATCGGTACATTTGTGGGTGGTGATGTACACATGCGCCTCCTGCGATTCACGACCTTGCCCACAAAGGCGGGGTCTGTCGCGGTACAAAATGTCACACAAGTACACATTGTCATCCGGTGACTTTCTGTACCGACGTTGCGGAACAAAATGTCACCCCACTTCCTGGATGACATATTGTGCCAGCAGTTTATGTATATTACATGTATATGTAATACATATTACATATGTAATATGTATTACATATACATGCCCACTGAGGAATAAAATGTCCCTATATGGATAACATCTCCGATGAATGATTTGGGGAGTGATCAAACAGGTCGCTTTCTGTGAAGCAGATACGAAGGTGAAGTAGAAGCGATCACCAACGCGTACACCTTATTGCCAACGACGATATCAGTTTCGATGCTATGTTTTCTCTAGGTTCTGATAACTAGTTCTTTGCTTTTTTTTCTGCGTACGCAGGCTGATTTTTCTGCGGACACTCCCTGTGTAGACAGGCAGTGGAGTTTTGTGTGTATGACCGTTTTTTTTTCATCCCGCCGTTAAGGCAGCCATTCTCCATCTTCGGGGAGGTGCATGCTATGTGTAACGTGTCATCCATACCAACGGCCAAACTGGCCTACTCTTCCCAAAGTTGGTGATGGGATTTTACGTGTGTGCAAGATGTTGTGCGTGCGTTCACACACGGAACCTCGGTTTATAGTCTCATTCGAAGGACTGTGTGGGGAACGGAGTCAGAACCAATTTAACTCCGAGGGAAAAATCCCCCGTACCCGAAATTCGAACCCGCAACCCCAGGATCACGAGTCCGGCGCTCTACCAACTGAGCTATTCCGGTCCCCAGATAACTAGTGGTGACGGTGGTGGTGGTGGTGGTCGTGAGGGTTTCAGATAGTCGGTTCGGTCGTTGACACGCCTGACTGTGCTTGTATTCTGATGTCAAAAGAACAACGACCTCCTCAAAAGCTTTACCGCCACAATGGCAACA
>JADBJO010002508.1:135000-222500 GCA_016801955.1 Conus betulinus
TCTGCCAGTTGGCCATTTTTCATGGAGAGTATCCTTCTGTGCGTTCATTTTGTTAAGTGTTATTAATGACATCTGAAGGAGACATATTTGTTGAAAAATCGCATTTCTGTTTCATATTGTGTGACTGAATAAGCTTTACTTGATCTCTGCTTGACTTGTGTTTGCAATTTACAAGTTGGCTTGGTGGCTTTTTTTGTTGTTGTTGTTTTTGTTTTTGTCCACCATCTGTAGTACTGTCATCCATTTTCATGCGTGTGGGTGGGTGGGATGGGGTAGTAAGAGGGTAAGGGTATGGACGAGGGGGAAGGACGGGGAGGAAAAAAACGGAGGTAGGGTTGGAGGTAGGAAGCAGTCTTTGTGATCCATTTGTCCGTCTATGTCCCGGAATGTCTTGACATTTTCTTGTCTTGTGACAACTCGTAGCCTGCCATCTTTTAATGCTGTAATCTAGCGACTATGTAGCGACGTTGATCATACTGACGGAATCAACCCCAAAGCAGTTAACGTGAAGAGGACACCCAGACTGAGGTCACCATGAGTGCAGGGCATGAAGGGCCGCAGAATTTGAGACTTTCTATTTTAATGCTGACTGTTGAGAATGAGGATGATGGAGATGATGCTACGGGTTTCTGCCTGCCTTTCTGCCTGCTTCTCTTCCTATTTTTGCTGCCTGTATTTCTTATGGCATGTCTGCCTGCTGCTCTTTCTGGTGTGTGTGTGTGTGTGTGTGCGTGTGCGTGTGCGTGCGTGCGTGCGTGCGTGCGTGCGTGCGTGCGTGTGTGTGTGTGTGTGTGTGTGTGTGTGTGTGTGTGTTCAGTAGGAATAGTGAACCTCTCTGTCAATTCTTTCTGGAAAAAGAAAAACAGAAGTCCATGAGAAACTGAAGGAATGTGTGACTTTAGTTGGGAATGCACTGTACAGGGTAACACCAGGATTATGAGTGTTACTAAAAATTGTCCGAGTGTTGGGTTATGCGTGTGTTGGAGGGAGGCTGTGTCAGCCACGTATTACTGCTACCACTCTCTCTCTCTCTCTCTCTCTCTCTCTCTCTCTCTCTCTCTCTCTCTCTCTGCGTCGGTGAAAATGTTCTCAATTACTAGAAAATATTTTAGGGGATGGGTTGGGATGAGCACAGAAGAGAATGGGGAAGATGGGTTAAAAAAAAAAAAAAAAAAAAAAAAAGACGACGCTGAAATATAAATATTAAATCTTCCAATGGCAGAAATGAGAATCATCGTGATCCGTATTTTGAACACGAAACCATTTGCTTATGCCTGATCTGAGTCGTCTTGGAAGACCACTAGGTCAAGGCTAGTTTCTTTAAGTTTGTTGGGTTCATCTGACGACTCGGTGCTAAAATGTGTTTTCCTGTTTTGATCTCCTGTCTGTTGAGAGCAGTTCTCTTCCCTTTGTTTCGGATCCCAGTCACGCACAAGCTTGAAACTTTGTTCGTTTATTTGGATTATTTACGACTCACTTTTGGTAACATTTCTTTACGTCGTTCTCTTCCATTCCCTTTTTGTATCCTTCATCGCCCCCCCTTGGGAGTTGGTCTGTGGGAGAAAGCCAGTGGAGTGCTTGTGACACTGCTTCTAACTCTCTATTGTTAGACGATGTTGTTAAAGCCCTGTGCACCATTGTCTTCCTGATAGTTCAGCCATTTGGCTTTGCTGGGTATCCCCAGCCTGACTTATCTTTGGTGACGGAACCGACAGTGTATAGGTTTCCTGCCATTGACGTCACACGCAATGGATCTTTACGTTGAAAGGCCTTGTGGCATAAATTCAACGGGAGAGAGAGTGCGGGTACACTAGTCCCGCTGATGAACGGCTGCGCGGAAGCAGCCTACCGTCTTCGCATGCACGGTACTCTCTTCCAGATGGTTCCAGTCAAGTACAGCTTTGGGAAAAAATGAATTTTTTAAATTGTCGCTGTTACACTGAATGGTTTAAAACACATTGTATTATTGGTAGTAAACGTTTCTAAAATATTTGCACTGTAAAAGTCAGTAAACTTTTTGACGGCGACTCTACGCCTAAAACGAAGCAGGGATAAGAAGTCTTAAGTTGGCAGTGCTGGCACCAGCCCCTCGACCACCTTGTAGAAAAACACCAGACGAATGGCCTTTCTTCGGTACTGAAGAGATGGTAAGTTCAGCTTTTCCAGCATTCGTGTGATGCATCCTGGATCTCTCGCAGTGTAATTTCCTTTTATGAATCGAGCGGCTTGACGTTGTACTTTGTCGATCTTCTTTATGTCCTCCAGTAGATGGGGGTCCCCCCATACAACAGAGCTATATTCCAGGGTGGAGCGCACTAATGCTAAGTAAGCTGTTTTACGGCATGACTCCGGGAAGTGTTTTAAATTGCGACAAAGGAAGCGGAGTGTGTTATTGGCCTTCTTAGTAATTATATTAGTGATATGGGTGCTCCATTTAAGATACTCAGAGATAGTAACTCTAAGGTACGTGGTTTCGGGGACTTGCTGTAATATACGAGTATTGAGTTGGGTAAAAGTTGTTTGATTTCTGTTCTATGGATAATATGTTGCACTTCTTTGCGTTGAAACGCATCCCCCAGGTCGATGCCCACACTTCTAAGTTGCTGAGGTCCTGTTGTAGTGCTATATGATCAGCTCTGGTCTTCATAGCTCTATAAAGCAAACAATCATCTGCGAATAGACGCGCTGTCACTTTACGGAATTGGGCAAATCATTTATGTGACATAAAAATAGGATTGGGCCCAGGACGGTAACCTGAGGCACACCCGACACTACTGTTGCTGCTTCAGATTCGACACCATCCACGACTACACGCATCTGCCTGTTGGTAAGGAAGTCACATATCCACGCATTGATGTTACCATCGATGCCGTACTGACTTAACTTCTGCTGTAATTTTTTTTTGAGGGACTGTGTCAAATGCTTTGCTAAAATCGAGTATGGCCACATCTACTTGGGCTCCTACATCAAACTTCATCAGGAGGTCATGTACTGTAGTGACTAGTTGAATTTCACAGGAATAACCGCTACGAAATCTATGGTTAAGCGACGTGAGTATATCATTTCGCTCAAGGTGGTCCATCATATGTTTGCAGGAAGCAAGGGAGCATAATATGTTTTTGCAGGAAGCAAGCAGGCAGCCGGAAGTAAGACAGCGAGTGATAAACACAGTGAAACACTGTTGTGTTATCGGCTGTCATAGCTCTTCTCACACATACAAGGGTGCAAAAAGAGAACATGGCTTGCAATTTTTTATAATTCCGAGGGTGAAATGCCATTACGAAAAATTCATGGAAGGACTGACAACACTGAGAAGAAGAGCCTCTTCTTCTTCTTCCATAGAGCGACCACAGTCAACACACTGATTCTTATGTCGTTGGATTGCCGCGGTCAGGCGCACAAACATCACGTCGCTGGATTGCCGCGGTCAGGCGTACTAACATCACGTCGCTGGATTGCCACGGTCAGGCGCACAAACATCACGTCGCTGGATTGCCGCGGTCAGGCGTACTAACATCACGTCGCTGGATTGCCGCGGTCAGGCGCACAAACATCACGTCGCTGGATTGCCGCGGTCAGGCGTACTAACATCACGTCGCTGGATTGCCGCGGTCAGGCGCACAAACATCACGTCGCTGGATTGCCGCGGTCAGGCGCACAAACATCACGTCGCTGGACTGCCGCGGTCAGGCGTACTAACATCACGTCGCTGGATTGCCGCGGTCAGGCGTACTAACATCACGTCGCTGGACTGCCGCGGTCAGGCGTACTAACATCACGTCGCTGGATTGCCGCGGTCAGGCGTACTAACATCACGTCGCTGGATTGCCGCGGTCAGGCGTACAAGCATCACGTTTGAGCACTGTAGAGAAGGCGCTCGTGTCTGATCCAAACATTTTCATGGATGTAATCAGATACCCCTCGATTCTGTATGCATCATGCATTAAGATTTTAAGTGGGGTGGAAGGGGCACAGAGTTTACAAATGCCTAAAATGAATGTGTGTGTGTGTGTGTGAGTGTGTGTGTGTGTGTGCGCGCGCGCGCGCGTGCGCGTGTGTATGTGCGCGTGCACGCACGCGCTCATGTGTGTTTGTGTGTTCAAGTCCAACTTCCTTTCTATGAGAGATTCTAATTCACCGATTCAGCTTGACAGTATGGTTCTTCCTTTAGCCAACATTGTCATTAGTATAACAAAATAGGGAGATCAAATCTGAATGACTGACATGAGAATCCTCATAATTATACTGTCAGTGAAAGTGGTACAGGAAAGTAATGAGGCAGGAACACTTTGAAACTGATCATTTCACATATTAAAAAAGTTCAGTGCCAGTATTTCCTGAAAGTAAATCTTTGGAAAGAGTGGGATAGAACTGACTTCAAAATTTCCAGATCTAATATAGTAATAATTAGTCTGCTGATCTGTAATCTTGTGCCGTTAATGCCCCCCCCCCCCCCCCCCCCACACACACACACACACACACACACACACACACACATACACACTGCTTGGAACACAAACTGACACACAACTATGCAAAACAACTCAGAAAATGTACAGAAGCTACCTTTATTCAAAATATTTTTCCCTGCTTTTTTTCTGTCCATTTTGGATTAAAATACATGAAAGGTCAAAGGAATCAATAGCATTCACACATTATGTACACAAAGAGCTAACATTGAAAGGACACTTGTAGAACCATAATTTGAATAAAAACAATTCATCCAAGTATTTTCCTAAACAATCTGAAACATCAGTCACACACACATGACAGTTTGACCATATAAAAAGCAAGATTTAGAAAGACAGGGGGTTAGTTACTGCCAAGGACATAGACAAACAAAGTACAGGACAAGACCCTATGCATTTTGACCTCTTGGGTCTTCTTCAGGTAAAGTTTGTTATAACTAGTATAAGTCATGTTTGGCATCTGGTAATAGCATAACTTTTCAAGATAATTTTTTTCTCCAGTTATATCTCAGTTTCTGTCTGTTCCCTTTGAGGGCACAGAGATGAAGCAGAAGACTGGTAAAATAGAAATATTTCAAGATTATTTTTTTCTCCATGTATATCTGCAAGTTGTATCTGTTCCCTTTGAGGGCACAAAGATGATGAAGCAGAAGACTGGTAAAAATACAAATATTTCAAGATTTTTTTTCCCCATGTTTATCTTCAATTTGTATCTGTTCCCTCTAAGGGCACAAGGATGAAGCAAAAGACTGGTAAAATAGAAATATTTCAAAATGACTTTCTCTCCATATCTTCAATTTGTATCTGTTGCCTTTGAGGGCACAAAGATGAAGCAAAAGACTGTTAAAATAGAAATATTTCAAAATGGCCTTTGTCTCCATGTATGTCTTCAGTTTTTTTTGTATCTGTCCCCTTTGAGTTTTCTCAAAGGGGACAGATACAAACTGAAGACTGTAAGACAAAGATAAAGCAGAAGACTGTTAACATAGAAATATTTCAAGATGACTTTTCCTTCCTGTCATTGCATACATTAGTGATCATATTTTGGCACACAAAAGTGTGTCAGTGGGTTTTCCATGAAAATTGTCTGTCTTCCTCCAGTATTATTTTACAAGTGGAGAGTTATAAAAAAAAACAAACAACAAAAACAAAAAGAAAAAAAAAAAACTTTTCATCTATGATCTATGTGGCATTGTATTCCTCTGAGTTTCAAAATTAAGTTATTCTGAAGTTCAGCTCCTGCTCGCACTATCAATATTCTGCTATGTTTGTGTGATGTGATTCAAGATCACTTGAAGTGACTTGTTTTCCAGCAGTCCACACATGCTGATTTAAGTACACATGCATGAGCAGTATAATTTCAAAAATCCCCACAATAACAATGACCAATTTAAAAGAGGGAAAATATACTGTAAAGGTAACACAGCTGCACTGTATGCAACATAACACATGATTTTGCTGTTACACACTTCAAACAAAATGATCACTGTGAAAGATGAAGGAAAACAAAAACAAAACAAAACAAAACAAAAACCCAACAAAATAGATTATGATATAAGAACATTTTTTTTTTCCTGGCCATGTAACTTATATGTATCAGTTGTATGCATGAACAGTGCAGTTGAAAAAAGCATCACCATTATTTACAAAGACTGGTTTACAAGACAAAAAAATTCCTGAAAAAAAATTAAAAAGAGCTATAAATGACAATACATGATCTTGCTGTTACACGCATCAAGAGAGATGATAAATTTTCACACACAGTATTCTGAAAACTACACAGGGGAAAATGCATCAACCATTATACTTGAACACATATACCAATACTACTATTAATGCACATGGTATTATGATGAACATTCTTTGCAGCACTTGACAAAAAAGGCAAATTTCAAGTGACAAGATCACTACAAATGAAAACTAGTAGAGGAAATATCTATGGTCATTTTGAGTCTGTTAAATGTGTATCACACTTAAGACTCGAACATTTAGAGTTAACTGTTTTAGAATTCTTTTCTCCTTTTTTTCTGCTCTGTGTTAGTGGCTTTGTGGCCTATAAGGTAGTTCACCTGCCAAGCAAGTGAAAAGTCCCCAGTTAGAGCCTTGAATGGGCGGGGAATTTTTCTCCCAAAAACTTGACCATTTGGGTGTGGTCTATGTGCTAGTCTTTCAGATGAAATGATAGATCGAGGTTCCACGTGTGACATGCGTTATAGCACGTAAAAGAATCCATTGCAAGGAGAGACTAAGAGAGTTGTCCCTGGCAGTATTCTGTAGATAAATCACTTTAAGTTGGCAAAAAATTAAACACACAGGCACCATCCCCAAAGATGGAGTATGGCTGCCTTAATGGTGGGATAACATAATGGTCGTACACTCAAAACTCCACTCGCTTTGTTGGGTAGGTGGGATTGATGCTTACCTATCTTTTCAGGGAATGTCTGCACGAGTGTCATCCTGCGAACGCAGAGGAAGAAGTTCCTCAGTCAGGAAGAGAAATTATACTTTAACTGCTGAATGCCGATGCAAGTTTTATAAGAAAATGTATATCTTCATGATCTAGATTTATCTTTTTAAAGTCTTTAACAAAGGTGCAAGATATTGTTAGTTATCAGTTTGATCTACATAATGAAAATAAAAAACATGAAATAATGCATGACCCATCAGACATGCACACGAAAAAGAGAGCACACACGCACACAAACACAGAACATGCCAAAAAAAAAAACCAAAGCTTACTCAAATTTGTTTATGAACTTTATCTCCTTTGCCTTTGATAATAAAATAAACAATGTATGAGCACACTCACAGCCCTACATCTACACAGCATAACCTGGTGGGGGAACAAAGGATGTGCGATGCATTGATTTGGTGCATACTAAGTGGATGTTTGTTGTTTGTGGGCTAGATCTTCACTGTCACCAAATCCATGGTGACCAGTATTAATACATCTAATTCATGCATCCCCTAATCAAACATTTCACACGAATGCTGTTTCAAACAAATAACTGATAACCTGAATCATGATTTTTCCTCCTCATGTTTCTTTGCTGCTGTAATGTACACACACACACACACACACACACGCACGCACACACACACGCACACACACACACACCACTTTAAATAAATTACAAAATTGAAAAAAAAAAAAAAAAAATGCCTTTGAATCAAAGAGAAGATTCTCCAACTCTTGTACATCTAGTGAATTATTGCATTCAAATATTGCATTCACTGACACATTTTAACAGAGTTGACAGAGAAGACCGTGTAAAATCTACTTTTGCTTTGACAACCAAGAGTTCACATTTGAGGGGGGGTGGGGGGGTAGACTTTCAATTCCTGCACACAACCATCAGTAAACTGCGTATGTGCATCAAGGCTTTTGTAGCACTCGAACTGCTGCAAGGTGCATGCGCTTACACCACAGACAAGGTAACTCATGAGTGCAGGAAACTTCAGTGGTGGTGGGGTAAGATTTACATCATTTGACCACTCTTTTTCCCTGGAATCGTATGGATCAAATCCATTCAACCACTCCATTTTTGGCGATAGGGGGGTCTACACTCCCCATCTATGATCTAACTTGTCAATATACTTGACGTTCTCTTCTGCAGCAATTTTCTATATGGTGACTGAAGCCATGGCACAAACAATGACACACCGCACTGCCAAGGTAGAGACGAAATAGCCATCATCGAAAAAATTGGCTTCCCAAAATGGAGGTTTCCATTATTCTTCTTCCGTAGAGCGATCACAATCAATATTCTGATTCTTATGTCGCTGTATTGAAAGGGTGCCCACCAGTCAGCGTTCAGTGTTAAAAAAAAAAAAAAAAGCAAACAAAACAATATTACCACACAAAAAAAAAAAAAACATTGTGTCCGGGAGAATTTCTAGGCTGGGAATGCTCTCAACCTGATAATTCTGGCACTATTTTCCTCAACATTGGCTGGTTCCAAAACAAACCCTCTAAACTATTCAACACATCTTAACCCAAAATAAAAGTCATTTCAATACCAACCTGGAGGCAGCAGACAGACTGGGATATGATGTGCATCTTGATCTGGGGTGGGGTGGGGTGGGGGTCAGGAGCCTTCTGACTCGTGCCGAACTTCAGGAGACGCGTCTAGCATCGGTGATGCAATTCTCTTGAAGGAGCCAATTGCTAGCAACCCTCATCCAGAACGGTAGCTTCTTTTTAGGTTTGGAATATTTTGTACTTACTCTTTACTCACAGCCCTACACTATTCTATTATTTGTTATTACTATCATATCTCTAATAAACCAATAATAAACTACTAAAGGCTGGAACGACAAGCCCTAACTAGACCCAATCCGAAAGTTGAAAAACAAACCAGGTAACTTCCGGAAGGGAAATAACACCCCTGTGTCTGGCTGCCAACTCTGGGAACTAATATATGAGGTTGCTTCCCTTTGACCCCAAAAGTCATTGACATGTCACACTCTCCTCTACTGTGAAATGTCCGCTCCTGAGGACACTCAATCCTACGCCAACCGGACAGCAAACATGTAAATACGAACTGTCCGTACCACCCTGAACACCAAGCCAACAAATCTGGTGATTACAGCATGACACCCCAATACCAATGCACACTGCATAAACAGATCCCCCTCACCAGGGACTACACTCACCTAGCACCCCAAACCGCAATCAGAGAACGCAAAACCATAGGTCCTCGTACCAAAACACAAGGTTATAGTTGCAGCATGCACAACACAATGTCATTTTCAGCCCATCTCTGAGCAATGTCAAAAGTCATGGCCGGATCACTGTTTCGTAAAGTGGGGAGAGGGGGGGGGGGGGGGGCGCTAATCCATCGAAGGCGCGAAACGGCGAGCCTACTAGGGGATCTGGGGGCATTTCTGCAGTGAAACAGCATGATTTTTTTTTTTTTTTTTTTTTTTTTTTTTTTTTGGGGGGGGGGGGGGGGGGGGAGGGGGCTACAGCCCTGAAAGTTATATCTCAGCACTTCAGTGCTGTTTGGTGGTGCCAAGTCAAAATTAATTCTTCCTAAACAACAGCCACATCATTATTCATTAAAATTATTCAAGATCATTATCCTTTCTGTCGGTCAGTGTGTGTGTGTGTGTGTGTGTGTGTGTGTGAGAGAGAGAGAGAGAGAGAGACAGACAGACAGACAGACAGACAGACATTTATACAGACTATGCAAAATAATCAAATACAACCAGTATATACATAAATCTGAGCAGTGCATGTTTGTTGACAAAGTAACAAAATGTAAAGACCAATCATTTATCACAGGATGAATAATCATTTATATTAAAAAGGGACACACACACTCACACACGTACACGCAAAATCAGCAATGGAGGAAAAAGAGAACCAGGCCGGGAGGGTTAACCAAAGTCTAGCGTGTATGGTTGTGGTTCACGTCAGGTTATCTGCTAGGCCGTCCTCCTCTGGATGTGCTGTGATCTTCTGCCAGATCTCCAGTTTCTTGCTGGTAGAGATGTCTTGGCCGAACATTCATCTCTGTGGCAATCTCTTCAATACTCATGCACCCTGAAGCAGCCTGGGAGTCCACTGCAAGGGGAGGTGGGCTCACATTAGGCCGTCCTCCTCTGGATGTGCTGTGATCTTCTGCCAGATCTCCAGTTTCTTGCTGGTAGAGATGTCTTGGCCGAACATTCATCTCTGTGGCAATCTCTTCAATACTCATGCACCCTGAAGTAGCCTGGGGGTCCACTGCAAGGGGAGGTGGGCTCACATTAGGCTGTCCTCTGGATGTGCTGTGATCTTCTGCCAGATCTCCAGTTTCTTGCTGGTAGAGATGTCTTGGCTGAATATTCATCTCTGTGGCAATCTCTTCAATACTCATGCTCCCTGAAGCAGCCTGGGGGTCCACTACAAGGGGAGGTGGGCTCACAGAGAAGGGAACACGCGCACTCCTTCGTGCGCATGTATGAGAGTGGTTAGGGTAATCACCACCACAGGCAAAGCATAAGATTCTGTTATCCTGTCCGAAAAAAACCCATCTCCTGCCAGCCGGGTCGCCAAGTCTGGCAGAATAGGACACTGGTTAAAAGAAGCAAAGCACCGCCTCTCGTAACGCATGGACTCATCATGTAAAGGGTGGTTTCCTTCAGGAACTGCGTAGACCCAGATCCTTAGCTGTCGACCAAATCTGAGGGATACACCACCATTCATGGCCATTTTTCCCACTTCTTGCATGCTATTTTCTGCACACACACACACACACACACACACACACAGAGATGCACACTTCACGGTTAATCCATCGTTTGACTCGGTTCACATCATAGACAACAAAAATAAAATGACTATCAGCAGAAATCATATAGACTGATTGCCACTTGTAATTGCCATACATCTTTAAAACTTTATTCACTCTTTAACAAAAGGAAGTTGCCATCCTATTTTCTTTACTGAGAATTTTTTAATTCACAACTGACAATGCATAAAAAAAAGTGCATTTAATTTCCTGAACACTGTAAATTTACGTCAAACATCAAAGAAATTCTGGGTTATAGAGCAAGGAACAATACAGGGTCAGAGCTGAATGCCACATTCTCATAGCAGGAGTGACGACCTCAAGCACTGGCCCCTGCAAGTTCTTTTTTGTTTTGTTCTTTCTGTCCCATCTGCTGTGCCAGCTCAGTGGCACCCATGCCTATGCCGCTTATTCCACCCCCCCATCCATATAACAACAGCACAGCCTGGCCCGCCGCAACTCCTGCACCAGCAATCACAGGGACCAATCAATGTCAAACTGTCAAGCGGCAACCCACCGGAGGAGACACTGCACTGCTGCCAAATCACTTCGATGATGTTCAGTGTGTGGTCTGTTCTGATCAAACACACGCAGGACACCACCTACTAAGCCCCCTACTGACAATAATTGCTTAGTCGCGGAGCTAACATGAGTGAGCTCTTCCTCTTGAGGGTGCCACCACATCCATCCAACGACAGTCCGCATGAAATCGCCAATACCGGTGATCCGAACCAGTCAAAGCCAAGGCCACCGACATGTGAAGAGAACATCGAAACTGAGGTCACCATGAGAGCAGGGCATGAAGGGCCACAGAAGAGATTTTTTTTTTTTACAATGTTGACTGATTCTGATCTGAGACTGCATGATTTCCACAAGACTGCATGACAAGACTGTAGTCATGCATACTTTCAGATCTCCCTGTGTCAACCAAGCCGGAGAGATGCAGATATCTGCAGTGTTCACAGGAAATTTGAGTAACACTCTCAGAGACGCATCCATTAAGTGGATGAAATCCACTGTGTGATCCCAGTCTTCCCAACTGAGCCTGCAGCAAACTCAACTCTGAGTAGAGCCAGTCAGGGCAGAAAAATCCCACATGGCTCTGATGGGAATCAAGCCCACAACCTCCAAACTGGGAGTCTTCCCACACTAATCACTTCGCCATGACGACTGGTTATGAGTTTGCTTCTTCACTGACAGCACCAAACATGTAAGTTCCTCCTGGAATATGTTGTCCAATGCTGTAATGAGCTCTGCCGCCAGCTGGTCCAAGGTCTGGCTGGTTTAGGAAGATGTACCCCAGCATGTCCAGATGATCCGAGAGGTGTTCTACCAGACCGAGATCAAGAGAGACAGCTGCTCAAGATTCATGACAACAATCACTGCAACACTCAGCTGGTCCTGATTATATATTACTACAGACTTTGGACCAGTTGGCCACTGAGGCAATTGAATGCACTTTTCAACTTTGACCCACGTACTATTTCTTGCATGACCCATGCCGAAAGTCCTTTTGATATACCATGTGAATTTATATAATCAGTTCAGAAATGGATTATAAACAGAAACTCTTTTCACTAAACTCTCAGTTTGAGAATTTTCAACAAAGAAAAGAGAATGACATATTTCTTTTGCCAGAATTATTATATGAAAAACCAGTGCCAGGTGAATACCAGTTTGCACACTCAAACGTATCCTGAGAGAAGAAAACCAAACACAGATGTGTTGAAAAAAAAAATTGTTAATACATATATGAACTGAAAGAAGTGAAAAACAACTGTGCACCAACACACACAAAAAAGACAATGGTGTATTTCACAAACCAAACACATTTTGATACTTTTATATAGCTAATATAAGTTACAAATAGTAAACACTGACTCCAATGATGCATATTCTCTAATACATTTTCAGGATCAGAGTATTCTGGACAGTCTATGATATATAACATTCATTTTAAAACATCACAGTTTTTGGTAAACAGCACTATTTCTTTTGGTAGCTTTTAACATTTTAGTTTATTTTATATATATTATTATATTGGATATTTATATAGCGCCTATCCTCGTCGGTCACAGACCATGCTCTAAGTGCTTTACACTACAACAAACACACTACCTCACTCACTCAACGGGCTGCCTACCCAGGTACAGCCGGCCGAAGAGCAGCCTACTGGCGCTCATTCAGTTGTTTCCCGTACCATTCAAATATCAGTCACTCATTTTCATTTATCTCATTTATTCCTCCAGTTTCTCACATGGGATGCATGCGATGTTTTATACGTGTCCTCCATTTCCACCGGTACACGATGGCACACGATAACAGTAAGTGACAATTTTTGTAGCTTGGTAAGAAATACCAGGCGGCTATCTTCAATCTACATCAATTTTGCCAGGGCAGCGGGGACCCCCCCCCCCCCCCCCCCCCCCCCCCCCCCCCCCCCCTGCTTTTTTGATTTTCAACTGCCGTGGGTTCTTTAACGTGTGCAGGGGGCCACAAAGGCACATGGGCCTGACTCGCTTATATAGTCCCCATCCGATGGACTTGACGTTCAGTTCGATTTGTCATTCAAACTGGGAAAGGTAGGGCTAGAAAGGCAGGGTTCGAACCCACACACTTCTCACACGTTGGATTGGCAGGTGAACGGCTTAACCACTCTGCCACCTTTACAATAATTGCAAAAATAAATAACTGAAAAAATAAATAACTGAAAATGTTGTCACCTTCCTTTCTCCTCCTCCTCTGCCCTAGCATCCCCCATCCCCCCACCACAATACCCTACCCTTCCTGATTTACACATAGTATACGGAACTTTAAAAAGATGTTTCACGATTTTTTTTTTCTGAAATGTTAAATCAAAGCCTTTTTTTTCCCCCAACAAACTTCTCAAAAAGGTCACACTGCTCAAGAATAACCCTCAAACAATGAGGTATGTCTTGACATTGGGCAGCCTGAGTCATCAAAAATACAGCTGTGATTGTTAGAAGTTTTTGTGTTTTCTTCATGCAAGTTTCCTTAAAAAACTGCTGAAGTTCCAAGTGTATTTCAGTGTTCAGAACTTGCATTTAATGCCCCACAGAGACATGCCTCTATTTGTGAGTACACCACTCTCAGAGCCGTTTCAAAATTCCTCACGCCTTAAATTTTCCATGAGCTAAAATCATGCTCACCATTTGTGTTTACTAATAAGACACCTTTTCATTTCAGTTTTTTGCGGAGAGAGAAAAAAAAAAGAGCAATAAGGTCATCAGTACATCTGGTGAAGAGTTGTCTGTTGGTGTGTTCATATGATTCACTACTTATCATTCATAAATTACAGATATACAGCACAGGAAGTTTTCTTATTAACACTGCTGACAAGTAAACCCAGGCAAAGTAATGCTTTCAACCAAGCTGTAAAGAGAATGACCAGTGCCACACAGAGGAGCCCATTCTCACCTCTGTCCCTTTTGTGGCCCTTGAGCAACTTTGGTCAAGGCATTCCATGCTGTTTGAACAAGCCACAGGAAGATCAGGACTTTATACACAATCTGCAAAAGAAACAGTCATAGCCTGAAAGGCTAACCAAAGTGTCAGCAGAACTGAATGTCAAATGGGAGTAAAGAAAATGTAACAGTACCGTCAACAACAAACAGTTCAGTCAGTCTATAAAAAAACCATAAACAAATAAAAAGAAACTGAGAAAAAAAAAACGGAGGTGGCAGGTGGGGGTGGGGGGGGGGGGGAAGGGGTAGATAGGAAATGGGCGGAGTAGGGTGGGAAGGTGGCTGTGAGGTGCCAATGGTCACTTTCAGAGAAGCAGCGAAGAGTGCTCCACTCACCATAATTCATGGAAGGTTTCATGGGGAAAAACGCATGTGTTCCAAGGTGGTGTCAGTCAGCACAAATTGTGGCCAAAAGCATTCTCCAAGAAGGGAGGGAATTCTGGTTCTCTGACTTGGGGTACTTTTGCCTTTTTTTCCTTTTTCTCAGCAGATTTGCTTTTCTTCTCTCCTCAGATGTTCGCTTTTCTTGCCTAAGCCTCTGAAGATCAGGCGACTTTCTAATCCTCTGATCTGAGAAGAGTTTTCCAGCCTGTGTAAGTGTGTGTGTGTGTGTGCATGTGTGTGTGTGTGTGTGTGTGTGTGTGTGTGTGTGTGTGTGTGTGTGTGTGTGTGCGTGCACTTGTATGCGTGCATGTGTGTGTGTGTGTTTGCACGCTTGTATGCATGCATGTGTGTGTGTGATTGTGTGCATGCGCGCAGGAGCATGTTTTTCTGTATGAATGTATGTGTGCGTGCGTATGAATTTGATCATTTATGGGGAGCTAATGCTTTTTAGATGACATTTATTATTGATCACTGCTAATAATCATCTTCATCATTATCATCATGATAATAATAACAACTGCAACAGTAACTACGATAGTAATTATGGTTGTGATGTTTGTGCTGAAAATCAAAATCATAGTAATGAGCATGATATTAAATGGGATGAAAATGCTCATGAAAATAACACTAACAACAACATCCACAACAATGAAACATAATAATTAAATTGAGGGTCGACTGCCACAGAATCCAGTATCACACACACACACACACACACACAATATATATATATATATATATATATATATATATATATATATGTGTGTGTGTGTGTGTGTGTGTGTGTGTGTGTGTTTGGGGGGGATACTGGATTCTGGCAGTCAACCCTCTAAATGTTCCCACACACACACACACACACACACACACACACACACACACACACACACACACACACACACACAATCTCTCATTCACCATCACACACCATGGCACATGTTACAGGTACACTCACGCAGTTCCATCTATGATCTATTACTAATTGTTTAAGGTAAAAAAAAAAAAGCCAAGAAGCTTTCAACACCAAGAATTACTGCAGCAAAAGAAAACTGATGATAAATATTTTCAAATGTGTGATGCCCACATTATTTTTTCCCCTCACATCCACATCAAAAGGCTTTGGTTGGTGGTTAATGTTCACTTTTATGTAACCGATTAATCCAGAATCCAAGATTAATCAAGAATCCAAAGTATAAGACAAAGGAAATTTACAGTTATTTGTCTAAACAAACTTTTACCAAAGATGAACTCTACTCTTCCATCAATATTTCTCACAACAAGATCTCCCTCAGAAATTTGCTGTTACCCGACAACATTTCCTGTAGCTGCCAAACCTTGGACTACGCAGTTTGTGAATTTTGTTTTTCAGCCCATTTCTAAGCATTGTCAAAAGTCAAACCAAGAGGCAATTCTCCATGTGCAAATATTTTTCTGTTTCTGAAAATTTCTAATAAAGCAAACTGAAGAATCAAATACACAATACACATACCACGCGCACATGCCCACACACGGATATGCATAACTTGAGAGGGGGCCGCGCATGCGAAGCTGGTCGGACATGTTTCAATCTCAGCGTCTGACCACAGTCGAAATTGTTTTTTTTCATAGTGTTTTGGCTCCACTTATCAAAAATCACTAGTAGAACTGTAAGTTAGAACGTTAGAACTTTGTCCAAGCAGCTGGAATTATCTGTCATCGTTTCTGGACTGTGGAATGGTGATCTGAACTTCATGTTGCGAGTACCTTCTACAAGAACATTACTTCCGGTCTCAATCGCTGGAATACAGAAGGTATGTTTTCGTCATGTTTTCATCGAACATCTCGCTGTCGATCCTTGTCATCACCATCTTCTGTCACAAGATCTTCAAGTGTGATGCTGTCACACTGACTGTCCCTAGTTTGGACTCAGTAACTTTTTCTAGCAAAACTGTTTTTCGCTCGTCGGGTCTTAACTACTGTCTCCTTTGATGATACAATGCACGCTCGTCAACACGAAAATCTGCAACCTTCCCCTCCTACTGTCGACAGAGGCTTGTATTACTGTATTTAGCAAGCTTACTACTAAGCAACTCTTGTGCCCCAGAGCCAAACCCTGGTCCTACGATTAGTTCTTCAGAATCCCATTCTTCATGGCTCTGTGGAACTTGTAACCAGACTGTAGACTTCTTCTTCTTCTTCGTTATCTGCCCGCCTTCATCAAGCTGAAGATTCTGGCATCTACAAAGGGGTTCCAGTTTGCTGTGGGGGTTGTGGGTCAATTTATGCAGTCAGTGCTCACTACCAAACTGCATGGACAGTGGACAGGGGAAGTGAGGGCCACCACACCCACTATTTCAGATCTCTAACCATACTTTGGCAGGCCCTACTTTGGAGTGTGGAGGGGAGGGTTTGTACTCTAGGCATGGGGTGGGAGGGGATGAGTGGGGGAGATGGGGGGGGGGGGGGGGGGGGGGCGGGGGGGGGGTAGGGGGTGGGGGTGGATCAGAGGTAGGACTGAAAGTCCACCATCGGGAGGCTGATTGAATTGCCTCAGGTGGGAGTTTATTGAACTCCTTGGTGGTGCGGAGGAAGATGGAGTGTTTATGATAATTTCTGCAGTTGGACTCCATGGCGTACTGGTGTTCATGAAAGTGCCAAGTGGCGTATCCAGTTTTCAGGAGTCTTGGCGCATGGTTGGTCTCAATCATGATGTTGCCATGGTGATACTTGTACAGTGTTGTCAGGCGGGTTCTTCTTCGCCGATCTTCCAGGGATGTCCATCTCAGCTGGTCGAGCATTTCTCCCACGTTCGATGTTTGGCGGTAGCGGTTTACTATCCAGCGGGCAGCCCTCCTCTGGATCTTCTCGAAAGACTGTATGTTGTTGTCAGTGTGCGGATCCCAAACTTCGTACGCATATTCCAGCTGGGGGCACACCATGGTCTTGCAGGCGCTAAGCTTGGTCTTCGATGGAGATGGAACCGACCTTTAGGTATCGTCGCAGCAGAAAACCATGGGTCTTGCTGGCTTTCGTGGCGACGTTGTTGGTATGTTTCTTCCAGCTGAGGTCGGTGGAGATGGTGACACCAAGGTACTTGGCATTGCTGGAAGACTTCAGTGGATGGTCTCCAGATGGTAAGTTTTCTGCCATTGCTTGCCAAAGTGTAGGGCCTCACACTTGTCCGGGTGGAAGGACATCAGCCACTTTTCTTCCCAGTCAGCAAGCTTGTCTAGGTCTCTCTGCAGATCATGCTGGTCAGCGGCTTTGGTGATTGTCTTGTGACAGGCCGTGTCGTCTGCAAAGAGCCATACGGTGGAAGTCAGGCCTTTGGGGAGATGATTGATATAAAGCAGGAAGAGGCATGGGCCGAGGACAGAGCCTGGGGGACTCCTGACTCTACAGGCACGAAGGTGGAGGTGACACCATCAATGACAACTGCTTGCCTCCTGTCGCTTAGGAAGCTCTGGATCCAGTTGTTGATATTGCTGGTGATTCCGTAGTGCTGTATTTTGTGGGTCAGGGAGTGAGTGGGACACCTTCTCAAAGGCTTCGCAAAGTCCATGACTAGCATGTCTGTCTGCTTGCCCTTCTCCCTGCTGTAGGTGATCTCATCCACAAGGCCTATCAGCTGGCTGACACAGGACCGCTGCTTTCTAAAACCATGCTGTTCCCTGCAGAGGATGTTATTGCTCTCTGCAAAGTCCATGATGTTGTGGACAATGACACGCTCCACCAGCAGTAGACTGGGGAGAGAAGGGTTTAGCGTGCAATACCTGTGGACAGTGGTATCATGCCCACTGTCAAGAGTATTCACTATTGACACCCAGCACGATCAACATCATGAAGATCTTGGGGAGAAGGTTCCTTGGTATTGTGCCATTTGTGGGAATCCTAATAGTCAGACCATCCTTGATCTGTATCACATTACTATATGGTGTTGAACTCTCAGTTTCATCCATCCCCTCCCTGCCAGATGTGTCAGAAAATTGCATTACCCCGACTGAAACCCACATGCAACGTCCCCTGCATTCCTCCACACCATCACGTGTAAGCCAGCAAGACAGGTGGAAAAGAAGACCATTGCGTCTGATTAACTTCAACTTTCACTCTGCTCCAGGAAAGAAACCAGACATTCTCAACCTTTTAGTTTTAGACAGTGTGCGCCCTGATATTGTTATTGGCACAGAAACTTGGCTTGACCCAGTGACTCAGAGATCTTCCCTGATACCTACAAGTTGTACCGCAAGGACAGGAACCGGTCAGGAGGTGGCGTCCTGGTTGCGGTGCATACATCCATCGAGAGCTATGAGGTCAACGAGTTGCAGGTAGACTGTGAGCTGGTTTGGGTGAGGCTGAAGCTCCAAGGTAGAAAGTACATGTGTCTGCTGCGCATACTACAGACCAAACGACGGAAATGAAGCCAACCTGATCCAATTCAACATGTCACTGGAGCGGACCGCACAGATTTCCAACGCCCATCTCCTTATCGGCGGTGACCTTAATTTTCCCAGTTGGGATTGAAAACTGATGGCCCTTAACCCAAGCCTGTATACCCTAGACTGCACCGCGACTTCATCAGCATGCTGAACGATCACAGCCTTGAGCAACTGGTGGTAGAACCTACCACAGAGGGAAACATCCTGGACTTAAATCATCACCAACAACCCACAGCTGATTCCACGAGCGGAAGTCCTCCTGGGCTGTCTGACCACGCAGCAGTCTACTGTGAGGTGGTGGTTTATATCCAGAAGAGGAAACAGGCACCGCGTTCCATTCCATTGTATAAGAAGGCGGACTGGGAGGGTCTCAGAAAGTCTGTGACTGACCTCACCAACACCTTGGAAGAGATGAAGGGACACTGCTACTACAGAAGAGCTGTGGGTTTACTTCAGAGACACTCTTCATGCAGCTGTCAAGCAGTTCATCCCCCATAAACAGGTCCGTGTCAAGGGAAGCCAGCCCTGGATCACCCCAGCTCTACGCCAACTCATCAACAGACAAGACCAAATCTTCAAGAAGATGCGCAAGCGAGGGACAGAAGACCTGAAACAGCAGCACAAGCAACTCCAAAGAGAGGTCCAGCACCAACTACGAAGAGCATACTTTTTTTTTTTTCTTAATTCTCAAATATATACATATCACACACATTTGACATATACATTTTCCACAGTATAGCAAGAGCATACGGATAATATATCATGAACAGAAAAGTATGTTGCTTCAAATGCACATTCAAAGACATGTCAATTCAATAATATGAGAATGAAGAGCATACTGGTCCTACCTCGATGACGCCTTCGACAAAGCAGACTCCAAGCAAGCAGCCATGAACAAGCACTTCTGGTCGTACATAAAACACCTGAAGTCGTCCAAACACTGGTGTTGCGCCGCTGAAGGAAGAAGGCAGGTTGGTGTCTGACCCAAAAGCACAGCAGGCATCTTAAACTGCCAGTTCCAGTCTGTATTTGGCAGCGGCCAGACCTACTGAGGAATTCCAAGAAAAATGCAGACTCCCACTCCGAGACTTTCCAACCCTAGACAAGGTTGACATCAACAACCACGAGGTGAAGAAGCTCATCAGCAACCTGAAACCTGGAAAAGCACTGGGACCCAACAACATCAGCTCCAGGATCCTGAAGGAGCTGGCAAACGAAGTGGCACCAGCTCTTAACATCATCTTCCAGTCTTCAGTCAAAACCAGCACTCTACCAGCTGACTGGAAAACTGCCCATGTTACACCGGTGTTCAAGAAAGGAGAGTAGAATAACCCAGCAAACTACAGACCAGTCTCTCTGATGAGTGTATGCTGTAAAGTGCAGGAGCACATCCTGACCAGCACCATCATGAACCATCTCAAACACCACAGCATCCTCTGTAACCAACAGCATGGCTTCCGTATGAGAAGATCTTGCAAGACCCAACTCCTTGACTTCACCAACGAGCTGTTTGAGAACATGGAGAGCAGGAAGCAGACTGACATTTTGGTGTTGGACTTTGCCAAGGCCTTTGATAAGATCAACCATAGCCTCCTGTCTCATAAGCTCAGCTACTATGGTGTTCGAGGAGAGATCAACACCTGGGTAGCCGACTTCCTGAGACTAGTGAGAGACAGAAAGCAGGCGGTGGTCATCAGTAGAGAGCGTTCTGGCTTCGTCCCAGTCAGGTCCAGAGTCCCACAAGGCTCCGTTTTGGGGCCTGTCTGTTCCTGATCTACATAAATGATCTGCCCGATACCTGACTACAAGGTCACGCCTGTTTGCGGATGACACGGCGGTCTACAACATGGTCACTTCTCCAACAGCCCAGGCCCGTCTACAACAAGACCTGAACCAGCTTGCTGTGTGGGAGAAGAGATGGGACATGGCCTTTCATCCTGGAAAGTGCACCACTCTGCCTGTGACCCGCAGCAGGAACCCCCTCCACTTTGACTATGTCTGCATGGCCATATCCTGGAGACCGTCACCAGCGCCAAGTACCTAGGTGTCACCATCTGCAGCAATCTCATCTGGGACACGCACATCAACCACCTGTGCAACAAAGCCAACAAGATCCTAGGCTGCTTGCATCGTAATATCAAAGTTAGCTCCAGGAAGATCAAGGAAATTGCCTACAAGTCCTTTGTGCGACCCATCCTGGAGTGCGCCAGCAGCATCTGGGATCCACACACAGAGCAGAACATCAGTAAGCTTGAAGCAGTGCAGCGCAGCGAAGGCAGCCCAATTCGTGATGAGGCGCTACCACAACACCTCCAGCCCCACTGCCATGCTTGAAGAACTGAAGTGGCCCAGCCTCCAGGACAGACGACGTACAGCACGCCTATCCATGTTGTACAAGATCAATAATGACCTGGTCAGCACAGAAGGCATCAAAGCCAGCCTGCGTCCTGCACCTCCGCGCCGATGCCGCGGTCATGATCAGCGGTTCACCATTCCACAGTGCAGAATGCAGTACAGACAGCAGGCGTTCCTTCCTCGTACCATTAAGGACTGGAACGAGCTGCCCCAGGACGCTGTAGAGGCCAAGACCATCGACACGTTTTTGTCAAGGGCCTCCTGTTTCCATTAAAAGCCATGCCCAGGGTTTTTTTTTTTTTTTTGTTTTGTTTTGTTTTTTGTTTTTTTGTTCAGACCCCTTGCATATGTGACAGAATAATCATCAAGTTGATTGAGGTGGCTATCAAGAAGAAGAAGAAGATGAAGACAGTATATGTCGCACAAACCACTAGTATTCAGTATATCCCATTGGCCACATAAGTTGATTCCATTACATATAAACCCATCACTCTAATCACTACCGTTTTTCATAACAGATGCCTATTTCAAATTAACTGTCTCACTGTGACATGGTGACTAGTAGCACAGAGACCTACATACATGAGATAAAGGCTGGCATGTCTTTCCAGGTTGAATTTTTTTTTTATAATCCAAAAATGCCCTTTCAAGGGCCTTTGTCCCTTCTGTAGCTTTATCTACACCTCTTGTGTGTACTGATCATAGAAATAAACTTGATTAAACACTGTTATGACTGTACTACACAGCACATGACACCCACATCTGATCTAAACTCCATCGTGAATTAATCTCCATGCTCAACTCATGCCTGTCTCCTCTTCCATCCTCACATTCTCCCCATCTGCAGGATCCTGAAGTCTGACTGGCATATAGCAGAAAACCACACACCTGCCTTTGAGACCAAACCGATGATCACTTTCAAACGTGACGAAAATCTCAAAGATTGCCGCTGAGCTCTAAACTGAACAAAATCTCCACACCTGAGCCACCACGTACTTCCCCTGCTCAAAATCCAATTGCAAAATCTGCCCTCTCACCAAACCAGGCACCATCCTACATGGCCCCAAAGGCTCGTGCACAATGAAATGCACATTCTCCTGCCAGAGCCACAACATCGTGTACACAATCCACTGACAGCTCTGTGGCAAGATCTGTGTAGATGAGACATCCTGCACACTTGAGACACGCATCTCTGAACACCTGGCTGACATCTACCACTATCAGCCCAAACCAGTCGCTTTACACTTCAACTTCCCCAACACAACATCAACCATGGCAAAGTCCTGGCACTTTGACAATCACAGAGTGACAACTTGGAGCGACTTATGAGGAATCTTTCTTATTCAAGTTACTGCCAGACTTAAAATGCTCCATCCTTATGTCATCAACATCCAAAAGTAGCTAGTACCCACCCACCTCTGCAGCACCAGCCCACAATATCCCTCCACCAACACACATGCATCATCTTCCTTTTCCCTCTTCCTACTCTACAATCTCTCCATTTGCTGTATCAATCTACTCACCTCCCCCTCCTCCCCCTTTTTAAACATTCCCCCCCCCCCCCCCCCCCCCCCCCCCCCCCAATCTTACTGTTAAGCTTTTATACATGGATCATTTCCATCCCTTTCCAGCCACTATCATTATTACTCATATTACTCCACTTATCATCGCTGTTATCATTATCATCCTCCAGCAGTATTCTTTGCTGTTTATTCATTGATCATTTTAACTCTTTCATCAAATATTATTACCACTAATATTACTTCTACCATTATTACTATCATTACTATTATCATCATATCATTATCTTTACTGTCATCATCATCATAATCATTATTATCAACATTACTATTGTCGTTATTATTACTATCATCTTATCAGCACCATTATATCTATATAATCACTAATCCCATTGCCAGCATTAATTATAGAAGTAATAATAGTATGACTTATAATTAAATATACAACTAAGTGTGTTTCATGTGTGTATACAAAACTATGTGTACGCAGGGTTCCCACAGTTGTGACCAAACAAAATTCCATATTTTTCTCATGGCTTTTGATAATTTTTCCAGAACTCAGAATGTGTGTGTGCGTGCACCTCTGTATGTGATTACCATGCTAAACACATCAGAAAACTCAAAATAACTGACTTAATGATAGCAGGGCATTCAATACTGTGAGAGAGAAAAGAGAGAGAGAGAGAGAGTGTGTGTGTGTGTGTGTGTGTGTGTGTGTGTGTGTGTGTGTGTGTGTGTGTGTGTGTAGGAGAGAGACAGTGTGTAGTGTGTTTGAGTGCAAGTGTGTGTTTGTGTGCGAGAGATACGGTCAGGTCAGGTCAGGTAATCAGGACACTAGGCCTCGTGGCCTCTCAACTGTCCTTTCATTTTAATTTGGATGTTCAACATGACCGAGTACTTACAAGCCAATATGCTCTCTATTCTATTTCATATTTAAATTTTGAAATTTTTGGATGAGAGAGAGAGAGAGAGAGAGAGAGAGAGAGAGAGAGAGAGAGAGAGAGAGAGAGAGAGAGAGAGAGTTGGTGTATGTATGTGTCTAAAAATAGGCCAGTGTATATCCCTTGGCCCTTTTATTTTCTCCCCCCCCCCCCCCCCACCCATTCAATGCATGATCGCATCCCATTCATGCATGATCGCATCCCATACTTAAGTTTAAAAAAAAAAAAAAAATCAACCGTTTCTTCAGTGTAGAAGTCATCTCTCACAATCCTTGGGTCGAAAATAATGAGTCACGGTCATTGTTTGGTGTCCCAGTCGTTTTGTCTGAAAGCTGCATCATTTCTTTGTGTTTCTTGCCTGCCTGTCGCGGTCAAATTCAGATTTGACCGAGCAACGAATTTGACCGCGACACTGCCGCATGGCTTTTCATAACAGCTTCGCCCATGTCGAAGTTTTTCTTGCACATCAGACACCGTGCTTTTGTCTTGCATCCATCGGAAGCAGGAGCAATCCATTTGCCATAATTTGTATTGTCTAGCCAGGCTAGGCTAAACACACATTTTCCCATGTTTCCTTTAATACTTAGACACTTATTTTCATTCGCAGAGCTGTTGACTCGAAAGGAAGTGAAGTAATGGTACCAACTGCGCATGCGCAACGCTTTTCACAGTAAAGGGGAGCTACTCTGCAGAAAAAAATGTAGTCTGCTAAACCTCCGGCCAGAGGAAATCTGAAAACCGCGATAATTGTGCGTGATTTAATTTCTGTTTTTATTCCTATTTCAATGTTTTTGTTAAAGAAACTCAAAGTGAAATTCGACATCATGAAAAAGTCTGCACAGCTTTTACAAAATTCCAGACCCATGGCCACAAATTGCAAAATTCCAAGACTTTTCCAGCCTGGAAATGATTTTTTCATTTTCCCATACTTCTTCTTCCTAAAAGACTGGTTCACTCAAAAATGAGTTGGTCACCAACGCACATGTTAAAAAGTAAAATGAAATAAAAAAATAAAATAAAGTGCGACTCGGCCTGTTGGCCCCTGGAGCGAAATTTGGCAACAAGGAGTCGTACATGATATTCAAAAAGTTAAAAGCAATGGCCAGATTCAGGCCCAGGTGACCATAAAATATCTGGGCAGGTTAAAATAGAAAAATCAGTCATATGCAGATCTCAAGACTGTCGTATCAATTTGATTCTTGAATGAGACAGTATTTGTGGCAATCTTGATGGCATCCGGCAGTGAGTTCCACAGCCGTACAGAACTAGGATAAAATGAATGTAGGTGGCTGTCAATATTTGATGACATTTCATTTTACTTTCAAATTTTAACCCGTCTCTTTCTTCCTACCATCTCATAGCATCAACATCCAAAGTGGCATGTACCTATCCACCATAGCAACATCAATCACTGTATCCTCCACCTACTCACACGTACTACACCTCCCCTATTTTTCTCATATGTAAGTTACAGCTATCTTCCTTTCCCCACTCATTACACTCTCTCGTTTTCTACATCAATCTATTGTTTACACAAAACTTATCCACTCCCCCTTTTTTTTTTTTTTTCGTCTGGTTTTCTTTTAATCTCATATACTTTCTCTTCTAAGAGAGTTTCTCTTCCCTCTTTCCTGTGCATATGTGTGTGTGTGTGCAAGTCCATACGTTAGAGCCACAACTGTCTATCTTGAAAAACGCCATTTTGAGAAATGGCCGCTTGAAGATTTCACAAGTCTCTAAAAATTACACCTCTGCATGCAGAACTTCCAAACTTGAAAAAAAACAAACACCAGACAGTGTTCTGAAGCTGTAAAAACGGGTTAAAAAAAACGCAAATGGAAACCACAGAATTACGCATCTAAGAAAGTAAACACTCTTGGTCTGAAAAGAAAGGCCTTTACCTTCCAAGAATTTTAAAGCACAACTAACAAACAAGACTTAGGTAGTTGTGGCACACCACAGTGAGACCTTCACAGCTGAAATTCTCAGGCCACAACTGATCAGCTACGGAATAGTGAATTGTGGCCTGGACCATTCCCATCAGTTTGTGGTAATAGTTTGGAATACATCTGTCTTCTATGGCTCTAGCAACCTGTGGCACGGACAAAATGTCCCACTGTATGGAACATTTCAGACCATAGTCTGTGACTGCTAGCTGTTCATTTGTGGCATGCAGAATCTCTGTTGGATGTGGACAGGGCAACAACTGGCTCTTTGCTATAAACCAAAAACTAATACATGTTTCATAACCATGTTTCAGCATGTTAAACAGACTATATTAATACACCTAAAAAAAAATTTTTTTAAGTCAAAACATTTTTTTCGAGATAAACAGTTGTGGCTCTAATGCGTTGAAGTGTGCATGTAGCTATGAAAAAACAAAACTGAACTAAAAACACACATACAAATAGCCAAGAAAACATCACCATCATTACAATATGGTTACAATCATGATTTGTATTAAAACTATTAAAGTACCCATAAGATTCATCCTTTTCATAATTTGTATCCTCCTCCTCTTTGTCGTTCCTATTCTATCCTCCCCCAGCCTCTCCTCCTCCATTTTCCTCCTCCCTTCCCTTGTTAGTAGTCGTATTAGTAATATTATCATTGTCATTACTTATTATTCATATGCACACAAGCACATACACATCAATGCAAAGAGAGACACAAACTTACCTACATATGAACAAGCAGTTATATGAGCACATATTTTTCATTGTAACTGAAAACTACCATTTTAACTTTCACAAACACTACATCTGCAGCAATAATTCTCTGCATAATCAATATCTGCAACTTTTTTAGATTAATATTTTTTAATATAATGCATCCTCACAAAACACACACTGAGACACAATCAAGATAATTTTGCCTTAAATGGGCAACAAGTCAATGAGGAAACCTTTTGGAATTATGTTCAGCCATTATTTTCATCCCTGTGCACACTGAAAATAGTAACATCATCTGACCGGTTACGCAGAAACTGCAGCATTCTTGTTTTATCATTTTACAACCAACAGTCCAGTCTGTATAAATGGGCAGCCTCTGAATTCAGATCATGTTTGGTGAACAGAGTGTGCATGTGTGCACATTTTATGAAATATCCAAAGCCATTTACACATATCTTCAACTAAACTGTAAGCTAAATAACTGAAGGGAGTGTGATACATGAAGCAGATAAAGCGAACACAGAGGGCTAGTGGATACTATATATTACAAAATGAATTTAGATTCACAAAGTGTCATAAGCTCCTAACATCTTTTGTGTTGCCCTGATCTATAACCCATTGTTTAAATTTATCTGAGAAATTGTCAACACCTTGTGCTTACCCTAGGAAAAGAAAACACGTAAGTGAAAAGTTAAGTATTTTTCATCACTTTGATGCCCACATTGTTTCCTTCCTTTCACATCAAAGTCAAAAGGCTTTGGCAGATAGTTTATGTTCACAAACACAAACCAGTTTATCAAACACTTTTGACAACAGAAATGTAAACATTATTTGTGTTACAAACACATTTCTATGAAACATGAAGAACCCCCCACTTGCATCATCATTCTCACCTCAAGAACTCCCCCAGAAATTTATCAACACTTGCTCAAACAAAAATAGACTTTTTTTTTACACTACACGGACTTTTTTCAGCATTGCTGTTACTCTCCACAATCTCCTATAGTCGACAAAGCTTGCTCACAACACAACTGTTATTTCCAGCCCATTTCTGAGCTATGTCAAAAATGATGTCTCAGCATTTGTTCAAAAATATATTTTAAAAAAAGACTCTCTGCCATCTTTCCCAAGTAGAAGACTCTACGTTTTACTGTTCCAATTCTTTTGTGTCATAAGTGTGTTCGCTGTCACTTATTGCATTAGTGAACCACAGTATAGTATGTGTAATTTATGAATCCTTCTTTGTTTTTTGTGCTGCAAGGAATGGTGGACTGTCTATCATCGAAAGTTGCCTTACTAGTTTGAGATGTTTTTTTAACTTCACGACTAAACAGTTTCAGTCACTGCTAGAGTACTTTCTACAACCAAAATTTACAAGATGACTGTTAAATTCAGAAACAACCTTCTTTCAATAACATTCATTTTGTGTTTAAACATGGATCACAATATGGATGCCAGAAGATGAAGCAAAAAGAAAATATACCACTTCTTAAATATTTTAAGCACCATTGGTGCTTAAATATATAAACACCCCTATAGAATCTCACCGAACAGCAGAGTACTCACACACAAAATAGCCTGTCCAGAGATGAAGCTTTCAAGAAAAATTTCTAAGCCTATCCGGAGAAAAAGCTTTCAAAACTTTTTGTAATCTGCATTTCCAGTTTACTTCAGGGGACTTGCACCCCTGTATTTGCTGGACATGGTGATTCATCATCACCTGTCTGAACAACTTACCTGTAACCGTAAGAAGAGACTATGGCATCACCCCTATATATATGCTTGACAAGGTGATTCATCATCACCTGTTTGAACAACTTCCCTGTAACCATAAGAAGAGACTTAGGGTCACCCCTATATATATGCTGGACAAGGTGATTCATCATCCTCTGTTTGAACAACTTCCCTGCAACCGTAAGAAAAGACTTAGGTGTCACCCCTATATATATGCTGGACAAGGTGAATCATCATCCTCTGTTCGAACAACTCCCCTGTAACCGTAAGGAAGAGACTTTGGCATCAGGTAACATGGTACCCATCATGGAAATGCAGAGACAAAAGCAGACTGCCACAGTCAGTTCCAGCAATTCATTATACAAAATTACACCTTCATAGCACACACAGGTAGCTAGCCAGTGAGGATGAGGGGTACAGAGATGCAAGAAGAGAAGGGGAATGTGGCTGTGTCTGAAGATGTGTTGTCAAACTCACTATAAAGGTTTTCTTTTTCTTTCCAAAATATCATCTTGCCCACATACACAACGTATTTACATTCTAGGTGAACATTAGACCAATGACAACGAACAGCAACATCTGAGACACCACACTCAATTTTTGTTCATAAGGATTGAATGAATATTTTCATATTTACAAAATTATATTGTGTTAAGTTTCCACTTGTACAAAAGTACCATTTTCAAAACCCTGCATATGATTATGAATATCTTGAATGAATGTTGTAAGAATGTAGTGCTTTACTTTGTGCCAAAGGACAAAGCAAAGTAAGAGAGAGGTAATGTTCCTTATAGTCTGGCCGGCCCTTATCAGAGTTGTTACGACATTGTAGTCAACTCGAGTCATAAAAAAAACCAAACCTCACCAACACAACACATTGAAATACACCTTCTAAAAACACACCCGAAATTTCATTTAAAAAGTTTTTCTTCCATAGAATCTAATATCAGATGAAAACTGTTGATCTCCTTCAGAAATACAAATATCAGATCAGGTGGGAGATCTCTTAGTAAACTTTTCATGGAATCTGCCGTCATGTGTTAATGTCCCACATCATGCAAGTCGCACCATTATAAAAGAACATGTTTCACTGTGCGTGGTACTTGACATGGAATGCACCACAGAGCTGCTTCATCTTACTCTTTCATGTTTAGACGGATCTTGAAGTTTGTTATTTGTCTGCAAAGCTGCTTTCCTCTTACCAGAGGCCTTTGACACAAGCCTGGGTTTGGGGTTTCTGATCCACATGAGGGATAGACAACCTGCTCAACTCTTTCTTTGTGGCACTCTTAGCAAGTTGATCAACCTCTCATTGCCTGGAATGCTGATGTGACCAGGAACCAAACTATGTAATATCCTTCAGATTTCAGAGAGGTGTAATAGTTTACACAATTTCGGCAGTCGAGCGTGTTTAAGGCTATGGCCAGCAATGGCCTCCAAAGCAGAGGGAGTCCTACAGAACAAGGAAATCTTAATGTTTTGATTAGAGACCATTTCAAGAGCCAGGACCAAGGCTGCCAACTCAGAAGAGTAGATGGAGCTGTCAGTGTGTGTTCAGAACATCTCTGAGGACCTGATGCGCAAAACACAGCAGAGATAAACCCCCTCCTCAAGATTTGAGTCCTCACTAAAAATTCTTCTAATGGATGGAAACCTGGAACACCATTTGATGTACACCAAGGAGCTGGTGGCGTTTTTTGCAATATGAGGCCAATCAAGCCAGAACTCCAGAGTGAGGGTAGTCTATGGTGGGTCATCAGGAAACTTGGAGGAATCATACACTGTTCCAAGATCCATACCCGCATTGTTCAAATGGTGATGTCTACGAGTGGAATGTAACTGGGGTAGTCATCGATTTTCTTTTGGAACCTCAGTCAAAAACATGGTCGAAAATAGGATTTGGGGGTTCTGAAAATAGATTCAAACATACTTAACCCAATGCCTACTGTATCAACCGAGATCTACTGCAAGATGTCCTCCTTCTGAATACCGGATTGACCGCTGAATACTATGTCAACTACTTTCACTTTCACCGTCACATATCGCAGAAATGCAATCGTGACAGAAGAGTCTTTCCATACAGCCGTTTCTGGATGCCATTTTGGTTTTTCTTGCACGAGTTTTGATAGAGTAGTTTTCTGTTTTGCTGCTGTGAATTTTCAAAGTTCTTTTTTTTTTTTCGCAAAGATTTTCAGGGAAATGGCAGATCAAGTAACCATGTAACTTGTAGAATTCATTTTCTGATGCGATAGTGATGAAGAGAGCGTATTTTGTGGCCACACTCTTGAAGCAGATTTGAAGCAAGACAATTCTGATGTCAATCTTGACCTAGTTATAAATAAAGATCGACTGGTGTGGTTGGCAACAAAAAGTGAAGCCCCCAAAAAGTTTCCCTTGTTTTGATAGCCAGGAAACCAGGTCAGTCAGTGGGTGTGTCCCATGATTTGCCTGTGGGAGCATCACCTTTAGCCTTTTGATTTCAGAAGAATTTGGGCAGACTTTTAACAAGAAACAAATTTATTTGCTGCACAAAAGCAAGCAGAAAAGGATGAACATAAATTCTGGCCTAAAATAAAAACTGTCTGTTTATCAAAAAGCAAAGAGGAGACAGACAAGAGGTACATCATCACCACATTGTGTGTGTGCGTGTGTCGGTGGGAGAAGGGGGGGGGGGGGGTTGCTCAGGACACTTGTGCAAAAGCACATTTTTGCTGAATTTCATCATCACATCTAAAGTCCAGTATTCAGTAATCGGTTCTTGTTATTTTTTTCCCCTCAGTAGTAAGAAGACAATCTTCGTGTATGTGATGCCTTCAGTCTAACAAAATTTGGAGGGTTTTTTTTCCCCTTCACAACAAAAGTTGATTATTTAGTGTGCAGACCATACAGAATGACTTTTTTTTTTCCTGAAGGTTTCAGTACTTTGTTAAGAAGACTTGGAAAATCACTCTGTGCTCCTAAGCCATGACATTCTGTGGGTACAGTGAATTTATGGGAAAATGTTTTAGCACTGAGAACACTGAAATAGAGTTAGTTTGTCTTTTGTTTTGTTTCTTCTCGTGTGTAACAGTTCACTACATATGGGAAAAAAAAAAAATGGCTGTTTTGGATGGAGTGATGTCTTTGAATTTTTTTTTTTCATTTATGCTATAGAATAGATAAGTTAAAAACAAATTTTGTATTTGAGGTTTGTTTATGGCAAGTGTGTATGTGTGTGAAGTTACCTCTCTTGGTATGGTATTTACATAGTCATATAGCGCAAAGTCATGCGGTAGGCAGAGGGTTAAGGAATAACGTGTGATCCGCGACGCTAAAATCTCCACATTTATACATCTGATCAATCAGCAAACGAGGAATAATTTGAAAATTAAACGAGACTGTCGCAATGTTACGGCACTGTGGATGGTATAGTGCAATGGCTCCACTTATAGACGTCTATGGGCCATTATATATTTGTGACGGTGTTGTTATGATGTTCTTTGGACACCAACTACCAATCCCCACTTTCCAGCTTTTCTTCCAAAGAAATAAAACAAAAGAGTAAATAAGGAAACAAAATTATAACTGAATCAAAAGAATGTTTGTGATGATGATAGATTAAACAATACACAGCACATTACTCTCTGTATGGGGACTAGACACCACACATACAAGCATATAATATATAGGCCTACTACTTAGCCACCGACATTCACTTCTCTCAAATCTGTAGCGCCCAGAGGACCGATAAGCGTCACAAGACTCATGACGCTGTAGATGATGACAGCAATGCCTACAAGCGCCGAAATGATGGCACGCAGATCCTGAAGACAACGGCACAACATAGAACACAAACCGTCCCCAAAATAATGTTCCAGTGCAGAACCTGAAGACACAGCACAACAAACCCTGAAGAATTCAAACCACACCACTGACAGCCCAGCACAAATCCAGAACAGCACAGAAACCTACAACAGGAACAAAGTGTGGATAAAACAGTCTCCCACCACAACAGAACCCAGCCAGCCTCCCTCACCAGATGCATACGACAACGACTCAATGCAGGACGTGAAGAGGACCCGTTGCACAATGCTCAAAATCAAACTAGGTATGCTATATCCGAGACGTGATAACTTGATGTAAATCCACAAATACTGTAGGTAAATAGGTTTCCACTCTGTGTTTGGGTAGTGATGTCGTAGACTAAATTCACATACGATCATACGGCTTCAACAAAGGCAAATCCATGAAAAAAAAAATGGAATGACACAAAACTCTGATACTAATATTTTTCTTGCTTGAGTTTGATGTCAGTCGGGTTGAAGATACTTGTAGACCGTGAGAATAATAAGATGAAGAGGATGATCATCAGGAAAATACATATGTCGTGATAGTAGTAAGGCAAAAGAAAGCCCAAACATCCTGCGATGTCCTGAAAGAATATTTTGCAGCAGCGTTGAAAGTAACATCTTGCACCGAGAAACTATTGGAGGACTCCTAGATATCCCTACGTGCTGTTATTTTATCTCCCCAGCAACCTAACAACTATAACAGAGACTTTAGCAGGGCATGGCAGTCTATGAAATAATGAAGCATTATTTGAAATATTCAACATTATGTTTTATGTGGTGGCACAAACACTGCGTCCCAGAGAGAATGTTGATACGACTTATTTTATAACACGGAGAGCATGCAGACAAACTAAATAAGTTATGTAGTATTCTGAAACAAAATGATGTCTTCAAAACATGCACGTCATAAGTTTGTGACAGAGACTAACATGGGAGTTGAAGTTTAATGGAGATTATTTTTATTTTGAGGATGCTGTTGGGTAGAGGTATACATGTGCCCACCCATCAGCAACTTGAGGTACTTCCATTGAACCCTCCCTTCCGAGTTTGTTCTCAGGGATCACACATAGCTGAAGTCTGGGGCACATGCGTGGTATCGTCCTCCACATGTATACCTCTACCCAGCAACATCCTCGAAATAATTTCCATTAAACTTCAACTTCCAGGTAAGTCTCGTTTAATTTTCAAATTATCAATGACTTTTTCTGAACCATGCCGTACCCTCCACATCTCCTGCAGTTGACAAAACTTACACATGCATGCAACTTTTGAACATCTTCCAGCCCATTTCTGAGCTTTGTCGAAAGTTTTAAGGCAAAATACATATACGAGTTCTACGACTGGTGGGCATGACTGCTATGCCGAAATAAATCAAATTGAAATCTGTCATATAAACAGAATGTTTTTTTTAAAAAAAGACTGACCAATGTTTGTTCATCCTACTAAATTAACCAACTGGTGTTTTGTCAGGCAAGGAAGAACCAGGAATCACAATTCTTGAGACGAGATTCTTGAGTGGTAATTGCACTTCCCAGATGCTAATCGTAGGACGGAAAATCTAACCAGAGAGTGATAACTCTTGCAAACTTCCGCATGCAAAATGACTTCAGGTTGTATTAAACTTTTTATAACATGCCCAGAAACATAAATATCAGCGAAGGAGTGCAAGTCTGGGCCAAACTATGCTGATGAATCAGGTTTGAAAGTAATTTGTGTCAGAAAGAACCTATTTCTCCATTGCTGATGTAAGATTAGGTGGTAACTAACTGGAAGAAGGCTCAGCGGTTTATGGCACGAGAAAACAAAACTTATTCTGAACACATACATCGATCATTTTCATTGGGTTCAACGAGTGGTATCATGACTATTGGCAGAAGCAGTATTTGCAGAATTGCACATCCTCTCGGCAAAATCATGAAGGAATGATCAGTTTTGAAAAAGAAAATCCTGTATCAAACAAAGTAATCAGGATGCACTTTCACCAAAATGTTAGGGAGGAAAAAATCAATGATCTCCAGACAAACAGGGAGACTGAAATCCACTTTCCCGACATGTGGTTTCATCCATACACACAAGACTCGGGTATTGCATATCACACATAAATAAGCTTGCATATGAAGGTATACAGACAGAAAAAAAGCCCAACACTGACAAAGCTGAAGGTTAGGTGATCTTACCATAATGATAATGATACACACTGTGCCGTCCTTGCATATGGTCATTATGATTCTGGCCATAAAAACAAGCACCCTGGTTACTGCCAGCAGCATCATGATGAAGTTTTCTGTCTTTACAGTTTAAGACTATTCGTCCAATCCCTGAAATGCACACACAGGCACCTTTGGAAATTTCATGTTAACTGAAGTTTTGCATTTATTGCCATGAAATATAAAGAAATGATAGCCTTACACTTGTCCAAAAGGGGAATCCTCCAGTGTGTGTGTGTGTGTGTGTGTGTGTGTGTGTGTGTGTGTGTGTGTGTGTGCGCTCTCGCACCCCCACCCCCACCCCCTAAACACCCCCTTTTTTCCTTTAACAAATCAATGCATAATCTTCACACTGAACAAAAAGTAGCACTAATCAATGCCCCAACAGCAAATTTCAACTTTAAAATTCCACAATTGCAAAATTCTCTTCTTTCACATTCTTATAATACACTTTCGAACACACACACACACACAAAGGACCGAGAGGTTCTGAAATCCCTTAGTATATTTCATCACCCTCAAATTTCAGCCCTTATTTGCTTTGGATAAAATTCATTGCTCTGTGAAACAAATATTAAACAGATTGTACACAAACAACAGCCTATCAATGATAGGCTGTTGTTTGTGTACAATCTGTTTAATATTTGTACATGATATATTTTTACATGATAGTATCATGTAAAAAAGTCCATGCTCACTTTGCGACAAAAGCGATTAAGTTCTTGTCACTGCTTGTGTCTTTAAGTAAAACCCTCTGCCTACGGCATCGACTGAGATTGACTACGAGATTTCCTCTATCTGAATACTGGATCGACAAGATTGACTGTTGAATACTAGGTCAACGACTTTCAGTTTCACTAATCCCAGGATGCAATTGCAACAGAAAAGTCTTCCGATACGGGCTGTTTCTGGATGCCATTTTGTTTTTTGATGCAAGAGTTTTGGTGGAGCAGATTTGTTGCTGCGAATTTTCAAAGTTCAGCTTTTTTTCCGCAAAGATTTTCTGGAAAAATGATAGATCAAGTAACTATGCAACTTGCAGAATCCATTTTCTGATCCGATAGTGATTAAGAAAGTGTATTTGAGGGCTCCACTCTTGAAGTTTTCAGGATCAGGATCAGGATCAGGATCAGGGGCATTGTATCAAAAACAACTTCACCTTTTTACACCCCTTCTGTATATATCCTTTTTTTTTTTTTTTTTCGTGACCATTGGTCCAGTTGTAGGCTGGCTCAGTCCTATTATCCATCAAATTCATACTTTATTTTTAGTTAATAATTCATATTTATCTATGAGGTTCTTAAAACATTAATACTGGTGCACGTTTGATGTTTGCTGTTAGTTCATTTCAAAAACTGGTTACTCTGTTATTAAAAGTAGATTTTCTCAAATTAGTTCTGGAATATTTTAAATATCTTACCTTCACTGTTCCTTATAATAATTTTCCTCGGAGTACAAAAAAAGCAAAGCATGCTTTATCAACATCACCAATTCCATTAAATATCTTACATGCTTGAATCAAGTCTCCTCATATTCTTCTTGCCATTAGTGTTGGATGTTGTAGATATTTTCATCTTTCCTGATATGAGTAATCTTTTATATTTTGAATCATCTTGGTTCCTCTTCTTTGTACCTGTTCCAGAGCTTCTGATTGTCTCTTCAACACTGGATACCATACAGTATTTCCATATTCAAGAACAGGTCTAACTAGTGTCTTATATAATTGTAAAAAAATGTCCTTTTCTATAAATGTAAAGGTTCTTTTTATTATTCCAATCATTCTGTTAGCCTTATTAACTTAAATACTATTCACAATATGATTGTCAAATAGCAAATTTTTGTCAAAAGTCACACCTAGGTCTTTCTCATCCTCACATTCAAATCTTTTTTTATTTCCTTGTCTCCAATTTTCATTATATAATCCTTTTTTGTCAGTTTTTTTTCCAATATGAAGTACTTTGCATTTTTCTGCATTAAAATATGTGTTCCAAGTATCAGACCACTGTTGTAGTGTTTCAATATCCTTTTGTAATTCCTTATGCAATTTTGGAGAGTTATAAAGTTTTTGTGTCATCTCTAAAGATTTTACATGTACTCTTAATTCTACAGGGAGATCATTTATAAACATTGTGAATAATATTGGTCCCAAAATACTGCCTTGTGGTATCCCACTAATACATCACATCAGCATTTTGAGAGAAGGAACTACCAATCCTTACCTTCTGAGTTCTTTTTGATAAAAAGTCTCTAACCCAACCAAGTACATTTCCTACTATTCCATAAGACTATAATTTCTTTAAAAGTCTTTCATGTGGTACTGAATTGAATGCTTTTCTAAAGTCTAAATACTATACACCTATATTCCCTCCTTTATCTATCTCCTTTGTGAAGTCTTCCATCACAAGATCTTTTTGCACAAAATCCATGTTGACACTCAGCATATAATTTATTTTATTTTCTGTCATATGTAATAACAGCCTCTCTAATAAATGATTCTAAAATTTTGCATATAATGCATGTTAAACTCACTGGTCTATAATTTCCTGGATCTGTTCTTGTACTTTTTTTGAATACTGGAATGACTGTAGCTGTTTTCCAGCCTGAAGGTACTATCATTTCTTTAACAGATTAAGAAAAGAGTATGTAAAGTGGGATTAAGATTAAGATTAAAATTACAGTCCCGTCAACAGCAGAGGTTATCTCAGGACTGTCACTATGTTCCAAACTACCACATATGTGTAAAGTGGGAAGGCCATCTCCTCATTTAGCTCTTTTAGTATTCTCGATGGGATGGCATCCGGACCACATGCCTTATTAGGGTTTAGAGACCAAAGTTTCTTTTTTTTGCATCCACAGAAATGTCTACATTTTCCAATACTATACCTTTTGACTTTGAAGTTGGACTTAGAAATACTGAATAGGCATATTTTTTGGTATATATTCCCTTGTGAATACACTAGAAAAAAAAATGTATTCCAAATATCTGCCTTACCCCTATCTGTCTCTACTGTGTCACCTTTAGTCACTAAAGGGCTCACTCCTGTGTTCATCATCTTTGTTTTTGATTGTACATATGTCCAGAAGCTTTTGGATTTTTTTTTTTTTTTTTACATTCCTTTGATAGCGTTTTTTAAATTCTTTTTTGCTTTTCATATTTTTTGTTACAAGTATTATATGCTTTAATATAATTTTGATAATCTTTCCCCTGCTTCGTGACTAAGAATCTCTGATACATATTATATATATTTTTTTTTTAACAAATTTCATTGTCTTTGCATTCATCCACTTTGGTTTCTGTTTTTCATTATTCTTAATAATTTGTTTTGGAACATTGTTTTCTATTAAAGAATTTAAAATACTTCTAATTTTTCCCCAGCACTGTTCTACACTAAGATCATTGAGTTTATTCCAGTCAATCTTCTTCAGTTCTTCTTTCATTTGCATAAAATTTCCTCTCTTAAAATTCTATGACTGCTTTGGTTCTTCTTTTCTCTTACTCCTCTCCAAGGTACAAAGAGAACTTAAAACCTCATGATCACTTTTACTTATAGGAGCTAAGTGCTAATGTTTGATATCATATTCTCATCATTAACAAGTACTAAATCTAGTATATATTTGATTTTTGTCTTTTTTGTTTAACAGTCCATCTGCATTTGTGTACAAGAATGTGTATGACAGTTAAAATCCCCAGTAATAATTGTATATAAACATATCTGAATTTTTCTAATCTAATTTGTTTCAGCAACTCAAACATTTTTTTTTCTTCATTTTCATTGTTGAGTTTGAACTTTTGCAAATAGTTCCAATCAGTATTTTCTGTCTATCCTTATTTAAAAAGGTCATCCACAAGTTTTCATCAAAGTCATTACCTTTCGTAAGCTTGTATACTTTGGCATTAATAGAATCCTTCACATATACGTTATACCTCTTTTGGGATTTTCACTGAAAAATAGTTTGTAACCTGATATTGAATATTCAACAGAATTTACCCTTTCTTGGCTTTTCGCTATAGATTCTGTTCTATAATATGAGGATTATTTTCTTCAGCTAACAGATGTAACTCATCTTTTTTGTTTAACAGTCCATCTGCATTTGTGTACAAGAATGTGTATGACAGTTCATGTACAGATTTTCTATCTACATACCTCTTAAAACTATTCACATGTTCTTTGTTCTTGTATTTTGATTGTCAGTTTTCTTCTTTATCATCTTGGCCAGACCTTGGTTTCCACTGTACTTTTACAATTTTCCAACCTCCAATTTCAATGTGTTTCTCTCCTCCTTTTCCTTTTTCGAAGCTCTTCTCTTGTTCTTTTGTCTTTCAACAGGTATGTAGTCTGGGTTTATACATATCCTCTTTTTTTTTTTTTTTTTTTTTTTTTTTTTTTTGCTCTGTCACCCCTGCATTTATTTTGTGGCCATTTCTCAATATTTCTTTTTTACTTCCTGGTTTTTGACGCTTATTCGAAGCTGCCTCGGTTTTGTCCCGATGTTGTACTTACCAAGCCCCCTGGCTCCTGGACAGTTTCGTCTTTCAAATGAGGGCAAACCTTTCCAACCACCTTTTGTATACTCTCCTTCTCCATTTTCAATCTTTCTTCTCTGTTTTCACTCCCACACTCTGGAATATTAGTAAAACTCGGATTCAACTCTCTTTTTTCTTTGTCAACCTTCTCTTCCAACTGTTGAAGCGAGACGATTCGGACGTCGATCCTGACCTAGTTATAAATAAAGATCAACTGCTGACTGATTTTGAAGCTGGAATCGATAAATGATTCGGGCAATGATAATGACGATGTCGAACGCTGAACTCACAACTGTCTTTTTCCTTTCATCGGGAGTGTCTTCCAGAAGCGCCTCCATTTCATCTAGACCGGGATCATGTCGATCCACATTTTGGTCCGCACCATCTATTTATCGCTCTGAACTACTCAATTAAAAGTTAATAGAAATAACTATCTTTCCTATACTTAAACTAGGAAAAAAGCAAATAAGAATATAGGATTCTGGATTCGACATTAGAAAGGTAGTTGCAGACTCAGAATCAAAAACTTACTTGAGAATATTTCAACAGGGTCGCCCCGTCTTCTTCAGCTCACTGTCGCTGTTGTGGCAGCGAGGCCTGGTGGGACGACTGTTGTGTGGGATGAACGGTTGTCAGGATCTCTGTTCAGGCTGGCGCTACACCACACTACATGAGGGGGTCCGTTTTGTCTTTGACATGGGTCAGTTGCTGGCCAGGAAAAAAGCAATCGATGGCTTACCTCCAATGAGAGTTTCAGGATTACTTTTTAACAAGCGCGCTGGTGACCTACTCGTTTTTGAGCGAACCAGTCTTATTATATATAGGAAGAAGAAGGAAGAAGAGCAAGGGTTGCGTCGTCTAACTACGCAGTTACACGGTTAGGCCTAGGTCTAGTCACCAGTTGGGGGCGTGGGTTTCCCTCACCGGAAATATCTAAGCCTCTATTAATAGCTAATGTCATGTGATAACACAGGTACCCGAAAAAAAAAAAAAAAAATTTGGCGGTTTCGGAAAACTGGCTGAAACCGATATCTTCGCTTAAAACAGCTAGTGACATAGGAGGCACCGCCATTTTGCAATTTATACATTGATCTGCAGTCATTTCTGATTTCTAGCTCTTACTTCGAATGAAAGTTATTTTTTTTTTATTCTTCCTTGCTTTCCATGTGAATGAGTAGGTGTAGGCACTGAGGGACGAGGAGTTGTAAGACTTCGGAGTTAAACCTCTGTCGGGTTCCACACGAGTTAATTCTTTTTCTAGATTCTTTTCCTCTGTGTAATGAAAAAAAGTCAAGCCTCGCACTGTTGTTTTTTTTTTTCTCTTTTTTTTTTCAGCGTCCAGTTTACACATACATTGTTACATAAATCAGTGTTTTTTTTTCAGTGTTTTTTTTTAATGTGCCTACTTTGCTGGGCGGTGGCATCTTTCACCCCGTACGCTCACGGGGGAGGTTATACTGATTCCATCCAGTGGCCGTCACGCAATGGCATCTGTCAAGGAGTAGCTGCATCCTCGTTTTACGCAGTGACAGCCCTGATATGGCCCTTTGCGGTCGGCTGGGCTGTAACTGTATAAGCAACATTACCTTACCTTACCCATGACATCTTAATGAAATTCTGTCTGTGTGCCTGCACCCAATATCAACACAACTCAAGCTTCTGGTACACTGATAGGGAGAGTCTGTTCTGTCGCATCCAGTTGCCATCACACAATGACATCTGCCAAGGATTAGTGAAGTCCCTTAATGTCTTAACCTTTACCGGATGACGCTTTTGACTGCACAGACCCGATTGTTCGGGTCGCCCAAGACCCACACATTTTGTAGAGGCTTTTCCTATTGCTTACCCCTATTCAGATCGCATGGGTCTTGTAAGACCCACACCTGATAAAGGTCGTTTCAGCAACTTATTCCTCACCCAATGGCGCGGGTCATGAGCGACCCATTAAAATGTGTAGGTCCTTGGGGAACCGCGACTAATTACGCTAATTGATTGTGCCCATACATTAAATTTCTGTGACCAACGGCTATTAAAATCGTCGAGGAACTCCTAAACCTTCGTGAGCGTATCTTTATCCGTTCATATGTTTTTATTGAGAGACTCTCTCTCTCTCTCTCTCTCTCTCTCTCTCTCTCTCTCTCTCTCTCGATGTCCTGAGCTCGCGCATCTTGTAAAATAAACCGTAGTGAAAACTGGAGACGGTAAATCCAAGAATCCAGTCTTTTCATGTCTTCAGACATATTTTTAACAAATGCTCGCTGGTGAACAGGTTCGTCAGGTCAAGATACAATGAGAAAGGCTTCACATCAAGTAAAATGAATAAATATATATAAAGTTGTCAACACATGAATTTTTCGGTTTCCAAGTGGCGTGACTGCAGCCAGAAATTACAACAAGAGTGGAAACACAATTACTGCCCCGCCAAACAAAGGAACAAACAAATTACAAAAGAAACACGAGTTCTGACTTTTACAGAGAAAATTAAAACAAAGAAAACGAAAGACGAACAGACTGCAATTATCTTTTCGATCTGTGTGCAAACTTTGGTCACGGGTGAACAACTAAAATTATTGAAAGGGACTGAGGTTGAAGGGGACATGATAATGACGATGATGATAATAAGAGTGATAACAACAGCAACAATAATTAGAACAACAATAACAACAACAACAATAATAATAATAACAACAATAACAACAACAACAACAACGATGATGATGATGATGATGACAAAGAAATACAGAATGAACCCGAGAATCAGAGTTTTTCATAATGTTCATAACAACCCTGACTGAGATCATCAACAACTGTTCTGTTGATCATGAAACTGTCTGCTGATGACACGCAGCTTGACCCTGTTGATACGCTAGATAACGATGATAGTCTCGTCAAAAATCTTCAAAATTATGTGTTTCTGATATTTAAAAAAAAAATGAATGTTTGACCATAAGCTGAAATCAAATGATGATGAAATATTGGATATCTTGCTCATAAAACACTCTTAGGCTCAAGACACCATCTTCATCCTCTAATAATCCTAGGCACCTCTGATTTCTCATTCATGCCATGTTTTCGTGACGTTGGCTTCTATCTGGGCTTTGATCTCACTCTAAAATACCACGTAGCCAAAATCTGCCATGCATCCTTTCTTGAATTCTGCTGCATTAGGGCTATCAGACCTTTGCTTACGGAACACACCATGAAAACGTTCATGTCTTCCTGCATTCTGTCAAGATTATTACATTATTGTAATGCTCTTCTCCTGGGCGTACCTGCGGCCGTACCCTACTCATTACAAGTTGAAAATTTAGCCACCTGCCTTATCTACAAGGCGCAAAACAACAACAACACGTCATACATGGATGTCTTAAAGAAAATACACCGGCTCAGAATCGAGCAAAAGATTCAATATAAATCTGTCTGCATATGTTCTAGGATTATCACACATATAGCACCTGTCCATCTCTGTGACTACTTCGAAATATACATTTCTGTCTGTTCTTTCTCTGATGACCAAAATCATAGAACTTGGAATTCCTCCTGAAAACAAAAGCAGCATGCTTTTAGGCATTCTTATTTTCCTTTCTGCAGCATTATTTTGGAACTCGCTACCTTTCCAATTATGTCGTACCCCATCCTTTATAACTTTCAAATCGGGACTTGAAACTTTCCTGTTTAAATGCCGGCAACAGAATACCATCTTAAAACATTATCAAATTGCTGTCGCTTGCATACAATAGCTTGGGTACAAATGAGCTCTCAGTGTTCATCATGCTATACACCGAGTGTGGACATTTGTATGTGTGTGTGTGTGTGTGTGTGTGTGTGTGTGTGTGTGTGTGCAAATGCATCTCTGCAGACAAAATTTTAATGCGCATATGTTTATGCCTCACGAACGCAGAACCATGTGTGTGTGTGTTGTTTTTTTTTTTTTTTTTTTTTTTTGCTGTCCCAACCTCTGCGCCACCTCAGAGGCAGTGCGCAGCCCCGGCGCACCGGCAATCCACAGGGAGCAGTCAATGTCAAGTCGTCAAGAGGCAACCCACCAGAGGAGACACTGCACTGTTGCCGAGTCACTTCAGTGGTGTTCAGTGGCGCCTGTTTCTGATCTAACATACGCAGGACACCACCTACTAAGCCCCCTACTGACGACAATAATTGCTTAGTCGCGGAGCCGGCGTGAGTGAGCTCTCCCTCCGGAGGGCGCCACCACGTCCGCCCAACGACAGCCCCCATGGACCGCCGATACCGGTGACCCCCGACGGAACCAAACCAAGGCCACAGACGTGGAGAGGACATCGAAACTGAGGTCACCATGAGAGCAGGCATGAAGGGCCACAGAATTTGACTTTTTTTTTTTTTTATGCTGATCGATGAGAATGATGATGATATGATGATGCTACGGATTTCCATTTCGGTCTGAGACTACATGACAGGGCTGTACTCTACGCTTCCTTTCATAATATATCCCGGCGTCACCAGGCCCGAGAGATACAGACACCTGCAGTGTTTGGTCAGGAAATTTGAGCAACACTCTCAGAAACGCATCCATTAAGTGGATGAAACTCGACTGTGTGGTCCCAGTCTTCCCAACTGAGTCCGCAGCAAACTCAACTCTGGGTAGGAGCCGGTCGGGGCAGAAAAACCCACATGACTTCTGATGGGATTCGAACCCACGACCTCCCAGCCGGGAGTCCCGCGACGTGAGAAAAAGGAAATGGTAGAAGACTTATAAAATCCTTTATAGGCAGCAAATGGAAACCATCATGGTCCATCTTGGAAACAGCCGTTTCCACTGCCTGCCCAGAGGCACTATTCAACCTCTGTTTGAACTCATCAGTTGGACCCAGCCAACTACATTGGTCCTCTCTTGGCATCACAAGGATATATACCCACCAACATTTTGTGGTATTCACACACCACTATGGGTTAAAAAAAAAACAGATTCTAATGGCATCCTAAGGCAGCCATTGAAGGGGTAGAACAAATGAAATGTGAAGCAAGCAATATAAGGATAGCTGCCTAAAAATCATTCTGTAAAAAGTAATAAATACAGAGGGAAATCGTTTGAGCCTATGCGCGAGGATCCACTTAAAGGTACAAAGGGTGTCAATAGAGAGAAATGGTGAACTTTTCTGTTTAATTACTCAATTATTGTCAGTCAGATCAGTGCTGATAGCGCCCAAGAGCTTGTACAATCTGAGGAGTTTTCAGTCATTGTTGAGAAGATGTTTGGCTGGGTTTTACCTTTTGCTGCCAGTAAGCGAAATTTGCTCTAGGCAAGTTTCTTACATGCAGGGAGCAATTTCTCTCTCTTTTATATATATATATATATATATATATATATATATATATATATATATATATATATATATATATATATATATATATATATATATATATATATATATATATATATATATATATATATATATATATATATATATATATATATATATATATATATATATATACATATATATATATATATATATATATATATATATATATATATTTATATATAGGTATATATATATATAATCACAAGGTGGGGGGGGGGGGGGGGGGGGGGGGGGGGGGGGGGGGGGGGGGGGGTCAGTGCAGTTTAACAATTTTTCTATCAATAAAACAATGACGGCGCAGATACATAATGAGAAAACAAAAGCGGGGTGGGGAGAGGGGAGGGGGGGGTTGAGAAAAAGAAAATGGGGAGTGAGACGAAGGAAACAATAGAACATGATTATAAAATCCTTTATAGGCAGCAAATGGGGACCATCATGGTCCATCTTGGAAACAGCCGTTTCCACTGCCTGCCCAGAGGCACTATTCAACCTCTGTTTTGGACTCATCAGTTGGACCCAGCTGACTATGTTGGTCCTCTCAAATAATTTTGTGGTATTCACAGCGCTATGGGTTCAAAAACAGAATCCAATGGCACACCGGAGCAACCAGTATAGGGTAGAAAAAAAAAGTGAAGCAAGCAATATAAGGACGTAAGTTGCATAGAAACAAAAATCATTCTGTAAAGAGTAATAATTACAGAGGGAAATTTTTGAGCCTATGTGTGAGGATCCATTTAAAGGTATGAAGGGTATCAATAGAGTTATGGTGAGCTTTTCTGTTTAATAACCCAATTATTGTCAGTCACATCAGTGCTGATAACACCTAAGAATTGTGTAAAACAGCCTATACTTGCATCTCCTAATGCAATCTCTCACCGACTGACCAAACGTCAATACATTGAACAAATAATATTGGTGGGGGAAACGCAAGTGCATGTTATAAAAATTTTTCTGTCATTATAAACACTGACTGCAAAGATCTGAAAAAAAAGGTGGTGGTGGTAGTGGTAGTTGAGAGAATTTAACTGAAAATGAAAAAGGCAGTGTTCAAATGTGAGATTAAAATCCTTCACCTGCACCAAATGGAGACCCCTATAGGTCATCTTGAAAAAAGATCCTGTGAGAAAAAAAAAAATTTTAAACAGAGTGTGGTGAATATGTGTGGAAAGATTATTGCAAAAAAAAAGAACAGCTAGATAAATTGTATGAATGTCATGTCACACAAAAAGCTGTGAACATCGCTGCCAACGGTTCTCATGTTCTTTAAAAAAACTACAATGTTCTTCCCTCTGGACGACAATTCCAAATTCCAAACAAACAGAACTAAAAACAATTTCACTCCCAATTCCATCAAGCTCCTGAATCAAAACTAAACTTTCAACAAGATCCGGTTCAGAGCACTTGTTTGTATATATGTGTGTATGTGTCCGTGTATTATTTGTGGGTGGGCGAGTAGATGGGTGGGCATGATTTGTGACGTGTTGTTCTTATGGCCACTCTTTTAATTTCGCTTTGGAGATAATAAACTGTTCTTAACTTGACTTAATCTATTTATTTTGCCAGCCAAGATGCACCTTTCATCTGTTTGTTTGGACCTATCAGTGGGACCTAGTTGATTGCCTCCCTTGGAATCAAATGGCGATATACTACCATCAATTTTGAAGTGTTCATTCAATCACAGATTAGAAGTATCCCAAAGCAGCCAGTGAAGAGCAGAAAAGTAAAATGAAAAGAAAGTAATTGTAAGGAAATAACTTTCATCAAAAAAAAAATCCATGTCTTGAGAAAACTGCCCCTTTGTGACTCATTTACAGCAAACAAAAAACCGCTGTGTTCAATCTTTCAGTTCCATCAGAGCTTGCCAAGATAAAAAAAACACACACACACACACAGGAGAGTCATTTCTTTTCACTAATTTGATATTGTTTGGTTTCTTCCATTTTTATGTTCAAGAGACAGCACTCATGGCCTGAGGACACAGTAGCGTACAGAGAGAGAGAGAGAGAGAGAGAGAGAGAGAGAGAGAGAGAGAGAGAGAGAGAGAGATGTGCACACGCTTGAACACATGTGAGGATGCATGTGTAGAAGTGCACATGTGCTTGTTACATACATTTCCAACACTTCAGCCTGCATCACTCACTGAATAAATCGGAAACAACTTTTCCCCAATGTTCCTTTTTATTACACAGAAAGCATACAACATTGAAGCTTCTATCAATATGAAAGCATTAAACAGACTTTGGATGTAATGAAAAGCAATAATATTAACTATGATTATAACACTTCATTCATAGAGCGCCTTAGCAAAGGTTCTAGGCACTGACACTCCACACTCTTGTGTATGCAGCAGGCTGCCTACCAAGGTAGCGCCGACTGAAGAGCTGCCACTTGGCACTTCATTCAGTCATTTCCAATGTCATCCACTCAACGTCGTTCACTCAATTTCCTTACTTCCTGAAAAGGCCTTCATTCTTTCAATTTCTCACGCATGGTGCATGCTTCATCATCTGTCACTCAGTTGTATGACATTATGTATTACATACACACATGATACATAAAACTCATGAATATATCTCTGCACACATGTATGAAATCACCTCAACTCAAAATCGAAGTTCAACTGTTACTTGGTAGCTCTACGCCAAATTTTGAAACTAATTCCCTTGAATTGAAAAATTTGTTCCTCAGAAACACTTTGAGCTTACTAATACTTTACTTACAATCATAACATAGCACTCAATTTTTTTTCTGTTCTTGAATCAGCAGTTTCCTTTATACAACAAAGTTGAATATCTAAGGGTATTCCCCCCCCCCCCCCCCCCCCCCCAAACAACTAATATATTGACCCATCATATTTTGTTCACACTGACAACAACTATGCACCCTTTTTCCTTCCTCTGCTAGAACTCTGAGGTTTACAACTGGTGAAATTTTGTGTGTTAACATTTCTAATCCTGCCATTATGGCTGGTATATTTCATCCTTTTCAAAACTGGCAACATATGCGGGAAATAAGCCTTCTCTTGTGAAAAATAATGCAATTTTTTTTTAAAGGAGTATACTTTAAAACTTGAACATGTCAAGTATTTGGGGGAATGATGTGTAAATACAAAACAAGTGAGAAATTTTACATCTCAGTTTCAAAGTGTGAGTATGTTGTTAGTTTATTTAATGTCTCTTCACTAAAAGTGATATTAGACGGTGGGAAAGGATGGGGTAGAGGGGTAGGGATAGCGAGAGTGGGAAGAAGACTGGATGAAAAAGTTTGATATGAACGTACATGTGTTTGTTGGTATTTGTGTGATTGTGTACAAGAGTTGTTGGATCATTATCAAACAATGAGTATCAAAGCTATGAACATATGAAAATCAATGAGAATCTACCAAATGTGAAATTACAATAATGCATTAATCCTTTAACATTGAATCAACAAATACACACTAAGAAAGCAACAGCCAACACATGTATTTACATTAAAAATATAAAAAGATATATATATATATATATATATATATATAGAGTGCATGCAATATAGTGTGTGTGTGTGTGTGTGTGTGTGTGTGTGTGTGTGCACTGGGGGGGGGGGGGGGGGGGGGGGGTATGGTCCATCCCACCAGCACATCATGGTCTTATCTTCTAAAATGGATGAATTAGGATTTTATGAGCATTGAACAGTTTTATCTTTTTTGTGCAGCTGACAAACTTTGCATTTCTGGGCATGTAATATCTAACAAAGATGATAACAACAATTGTAGTACTGTTATCAAAAACAAACAAAATTTAACACACAAAAACCCAGCAGATGATAAAAAATAACAGCAGGTGGTGGGGAAAGGTTCAACAAAGCAACAACAATAAAAATCAAAACAGATAGTGGGACAAATACTACAGATTTGGTGAAAACTATGAAAAAACAACAAAAAAAAAATCGGGGATGGTTTTTGTTAAATGACAGGAGATGGTGAGAAGAGTTGAAGCACATCCCAAAGAAAGTAAAAAAAATATTCAAATCAGATCTGACATTGTGGAACAAGTAACAAGAATATGGTAGGAACAATTGCAAAGAAAAAAATAACAAAATAAATGGTGGGAAGTTCAAAGAAAAAATCGCAGCATGTGATGGGAGAGTAAAATTAACAAATGACACATTAAGAAAGCAACAGCCAACACATGCATTTACATGTCAATATAAAAAGATATATATATATATATATATATGTGTGTGTGTGTGTGTGTGTACATGCAATATAGTGAGTATGTATGTATGTGTGTGTGTGCACATGCACCTGTGGATGTGTGTGCACATGCACCTGCGGATGTGTGTGCACATGCACCTGCGGGTGTGTGTGTGTGTGGTCCATCCCACTAGCACATCATGGCCTCATCTTCTGAAATGGATGAATTAGGATTTTATGAGCACTGAAGAGTTGTATCTTTTCTGTGAGGTTGAAAAACTTTGCATTTCTGGGCGTGTATACACATTGTTATATTGGACACATTGTGGTCATTTCGGACGTACATGTGTCCATACACCCATGGTTTTTTGATCACAGGGAAAAAAAAATAGTGTCATGGGTGTGTACACACTCATTCTTCTGTTATGGGACAACTTCTGATAAAGTATAGGTGTGTTCAAACCTACATCGACAAGAAAATCTTCAACTTTGTTTTGTTTCCTTCTTTAAAACAAACTACTTTGATTGAAATTAAAAAATGTTACTGAAACACTAAATGAAGGAATAAGCAAATTACAAAACAAACACAATGTGTTTGGACCCCTCTGTTCTTTTTCAGGCAAGAAAAACATTCACGGCAATGAAAACGAAGGTCAGACACTCATCTCTCAAATTGGCTGCAAAATGTATGTGAAATGGAAATGAGGTTGTTGAAAGGGGAGACAATATGAGTTGCAATGATAATAATAGCAATAATTAAAATAAAGAGAATACTACTACTACTGCTTCTAATATGGTAATGATGGTAGTGTAATCATATTGTAATAATTCTAACAAAGATGATAACACAATTGTAGTACTGTTATCAAAAACAAACAGAGCTAAACACACAAAAACCCAGCAGAAAAAAAAAAAAAAAAAAAAAAAACAGCAGGTGGTGGGAAAGGCTCAACAACAACAAGCAACAACAACAAAAAATTCAAAACAGATAGTGGGACAAATAATATAGATTTGGTGAAAACTATGAAAATAACAAAAGAAATTGAGAAGATTTTTGTCAAACCACAGAAGATGGTGAGAAGAGTTGAAGCACATCGCAGGAAAAGTAAAAAAAAAAAAAAAAAATTCAAATCAGATCGTGGAACAAGTAACAAGAATATGGTAGGAACAATTGCAAAGAAAAAATAACAAAGTAAATGGTGGGAAGTTCAAAGAAAAAATTACAGCATATGATGGGAGAGTAAAAATACTAAAATAACAACCTGATTATCACAGATGATCATGATGTGAGAAACACAAACAGCAGACTGTGGAAAGAGCCAAAAGGAAAAAAAACAACAACCAAAAAATCAGTTAAAACAGTAGTGAGTATCTACATAGAGCAATCAGCATGAATGACTACAAGAAATAAAGATGTTGTTGCATGTCTGACTGAGATAGCAAAGAAATCACAATACCACTGTTAAAAAAACAAAGCAAACAAAAAAAAGTTATAAAGCTCCTCAGAGAAAAGAAAAACTGTAACAATAGCACAACAAAAACTGTAAAAGAAAACACAAAAGCACCGTAGAAAAAAAAAACACTACAACAGCACAATACAAAAGCTATGAACTGCAGAATACCAGCTGGAAATGTCCACAATGCTTTCATTCACACAAACCATCTGCAGGCCCAAGGCAGATCAAAATCATGTGTCACATTGGAATGCTGTTCTGATATACACCTTCCTGATGTAATCAGCATCTCTGTGGAAAATCAAGGGTGTTCAAGAACAATCACAAAATGAATCTTAAATAAATGTCAGCGAACCGCCCAGAGAAACGTGGACAAACGAGTCACAAGACAACACACAACGCGTTTCGACCTCTTAGGTCTTCTTCAGGTGAAACAAAGACGAACAAATAACGAAAATGCACTTAGCTTTGATTGCTTCAGATCGTTCAACGCCTTCTTCTTCCTTGCACTGAACTCAGAAGCAATCTGAAGCGATCAAAGCTAAGTGCATTTTCGTTATTTTGTTCGTCTTCGTTTCACCTGAAGAAGACCTAAGAGGTCGAAACGCGTTGTGTTGTCTTGTGACTCGTTTGTCCACGTTGCTCTGGGCGGTTCGCTGACATTTATTTAAGATTTGTTTAGATTTCCGCCTGCAATCGTTTCACTTTGCAACTAAATCACAAAATGGTTTGAGCTTACTTTGACTAACTTATTAAAACAAAAGTTTGACATTATTCAGCGTTGGCAGTCAGGTTGTGAGACGAATACACACCATCATTCCCTCTACTCTGCGCCCCCATTCTCTCTCTCTCTCCTTTGTATCTGCAGAATCCTTACATCAGTGGGACACTACTGGTATCCAAACTCATCCCCTTTCCTCTTCCCTCCCTCAAGACCAGCCATAACCACGACCGCCAGCTTAAGTCAAAGAGATGCATGCACTGACTAATGCTTAACACCAGACAGCACACATGAGAGTCAACTTACCCATCTTCCTCACCATCCTTTCCTCCCTCCCATTCTCTCTGTAACTGGGTTAATCAGTTGAACCCGCCTGCTATCTGCTCACCCACTGCATATACCGCATCTTCCCCACAAGGTGTGTATCAGTACCCGGTAATGAGTATGGGGAATTCTCCCTTTCATTTGACATGGCAAAATCTACCCTAGCTGAGTGTTTCCTTTCATTTAACTCGCACTAAGCATATCATTCAGTCGTTAGTTTAGCCTACTCGTACTTGTGAGTAGACTCTTTGGTCATCTATCCATATTGAGGGACACGCTTAACTTGGGTTTAATTGAACTGGCTGTTCTCTATCTTTCAACATCTGTCAAACTTTGAAGCCACCCACACATTGATGCAGTCCTCCCACCCATTAATTACATGAGTAAACTGAAATCACTTACTAATTAACAGACCATCACATCTGAAAAACTCTGGTGCCTAGTGACAAAAATAGAGTAGATATCTTTCTAGAAAGGTGAATGTTCATCTCTCCACATGTGATCCTGTTTTAGTATTCACCATAGGCTGCCAGGAAGACTAAATTACGTGATATTTATTTTTCAAGCCTTGTCAAAATGCAGCGCAAAGTGTTTACAAGTAATGCCTTCCCAGATGTATCTTAACTTATATCAATGTTTGGCTACATGTTAGGATGATCAATTGACAAATATGCTTGTTTATCTGCACTATACTAGTTGACTCTAATTACTACTTGTGCATATTTGAGAACACTAAAGTGACTAATTCATTCACCTAAATTATCTGTTTTGCAACACGCTGTGAGAATGATTGCGGCGCCCGAATTACCACTTGGCCATGTGCGGTGAAAATACTCACAACAAGTGATCTGTAACTCAGGACATGTCATGAGAATGATAGCGACAGTCTTCTAAAAATAAATATGACCGAATCTCCCGTAGAATTTTTAACCAGTGGTGTCAGCATACAGGTATAGTCCTTCCCACGTCATATCATACCAGTTAGCAAGCTTCTAACAGTCGATTTCATTGGTTAATTTGAAGAGAAAGCAACCAACCCAATGACGTCTTCAAGCACTGAATCAGTGCTCCTTGTTCGAAGTATCTCAATTTCAACTCGATCAAAAAACAAAAAATAATTATTTTGACTTTTAAACATTTATCATCAAGAAGATGAAAGATAGCTCAATTTCACAGTATAAAAAAAAAAGTCACTGTCAGATTAAGGCTTTTAAGGAAAATTAATAAAAAATGGTCAAAATCAGGTGTCCTGAGGAATTCCAGTGCTGTGACTGTAGTGTAACTGGGCACATAGAGCACAATGAGGGTCTGTGTTGATAGTGTTGAAAAATGATTTCCTTTCAACTGATTAGCCTAGTTTTGGATTGCCCAACTTTACTATTTCAAATTCACTAACCCAACTGCAAGGAATTAGACTGGAAACAGAAATATTATATGTGTTGCATTCATACCAGTTCTGTTATGCCTACCAGCCACTGAAACACAGACCTCAGTGTTGTAGATTCCCAGCTGGGAGGTGGACAGATGTGGTGATGCCCTCATGACGGGAATGCTCACATTGGCTCCACAACTGAGCAGTTACTATCGACAGTGGGAGCCTTAACAGGCGGCGTCCTGTATATGTTGGATCAGAACAGGCGCCACTGAACACCACCAAAGTGATTGGGCAGTCCTGCAGTGTCTCCTCTCGTGGGTTGCCTCATGTCAACTTCACACTGATGCTCCCTGTGGACAGCCAGTGCTGGGGCTCTGGCGAGACAAAGCCAAGAAGTGGATGTGACAGGAGCTGGAATGAGCGGCATGCAGGTAATGCCGCTGAAGTTGCACAAGAGACAACAACCGAAAAAAAGTCTTTTTATGAAGGTTGAGACCTCAAACGTTTCCTAGAAATGTAACATTTAGCCACTGACAGGAAAAATGTTGCAAAACATTTAGCCACTGATGGGGAAAATGTAACAAAAAATTAAGCCACCGATGTGGAAACTCAAGGCCAATTCAGGCTCTGCTGACTGAACAGAAGTCTGGGCATTGAGGCACTGACTGACTGCCTTATTACCACGTCAAGCCATCATGCAGGAAGACTGCCCCAGGTGGGCAGCTGACTTCACCAGCAGGCCACCACACTGGTGACATCACCCAGACGGAGACGGACCCCTCTACCTCTCCACCTGAGCAGCACTGATCAAAGATCAGCCCACTACAAAACCATGGGCTGCAACTTCAAAGTAATGGATGTTGAACGCCCAGATTTAAGGAAGAAAAAGTTTGATACAACATGCCAGAGACAGGCCAAACTGGTCTCTTTTCTGCCCTGAGATTTATTTCTATTTTTAAGTTAGCATCCAAAGTAAAGTTTTGTGTATGAAAATTCCTAAACTATGTCACTATGTCACTGTATTCACAGACTCCGCCTTCTCACATAATTAATCTGTTGCTATATCAACCAACTCTGGGGCACATACAATCATTAGGTACAAAAACCTTGGAAAAACTGTCATGCGAAAAATGAAAATTTCCTTCAATGTACCCCTGCCAGAAACCCCTGCCAGAAGTTTCTCCTTCCACCCTTGATAAAAGAGAGGATGGGAGCCACTTTAAAGTTATTCTGTCACATTAAAAGGGAGACCACTGCCAGAAAGTTTCTCCTTCCACCCTTAATAAAAGAGAGGATGGCAGCCAACTTTAAAGTTATTCTGTCACATTAAAAGGGAGACTCTCCCTGCAACCTACCCCTATTGGACCATGCCTTCCACCCCTACTGGTCACACAGGAAAAGATTTCCTCAAGAATAGTTTTGCCACCTTTTACTAGCCTCATTCCATTCGGTTTGTGCCATACTTTACACTGACATCGAATTGGTGATGGCACTGCTCACAAGAGCACAGTTAAAAAAACCACTATGGCCCTTTCAGTTTGATAAGTAACTAAACGCTCCCGAGCAAAAGACATGCCAGTCACTCAGTGTATGTGACGATAGAAAGACCAGCTGAGTCAGCTGCTACCACTCTTCAATCCAATGCTGGCTGCGCATGAACCTACTTTCCTGTAATGCCTGCATGTGTTTTGGTCGAACGCAGCCAGCGCATTCCTTGTCATCCACCCCTTTAGGACAAGCAGAGGGCATGTTGTGTCTACAAGTCCAGTCCTTCAACATTTCTGTCGAAGTAGGACTGAAACATTATGAACACATCCAGCCTTTCCATTTTCCATTAAAGTTGGATTGACTACATCCCCAAACTCTCTTCAGTTAACTAAGTAGAACTGAACTCCTTGCACGTTTATAAACATTTCCAGTCTTTTACAGCATCTCTGCAAAAAACAGACTGAAAAAATCCAAAACGCAATCAACGAATTCAAAGAACTACATTTCTGCAGCTCTGACAGACTGAACAGATCTCAAAAGCTATCAGTGAATGTAGCACATACAATTCAATTCAGCATTTCAAAACACAACAAAACAATACACTACAAATGATGCAAACTGCTTCATTCCTAGCAAAATGGGGAGCAAGAAGTGGGTTTCTTCCCTGGTGGTCAACGGAGTGGACATCACATGACTGCCAGCATCACAGCATTGGTCATCACTGGTCATTTCTGCGTGACAGAAGCCCCCAGCTCCTGCTCAACATAAATGAGAAGACATCAGCTTTACCCCAAACATTGGCAGCTCATTAACCTAGACTAGCCATTCAATACTATAACCAGGGCTTGTCATGGAACAGCTCAGAACAAAACAAACACACACACACACAAGAACACACTCACAGCACCTACATGTATCAGTATTCCACAGGCGGTTTAGGGAGAACTCTGGACAAGCTGTTAAAAATGTGAGGCTGATCAAAAAGGCAGGTCCCAAAGGTTGTCATAAAAAAAAAGTCATAATATTATGGGAAAAAAAAACATGGGTTCTTCCCCCCAGTCCCCCTCTTCCCACACGTCAAACACATTCCCCCTCCCCATCACAATATGTACAGTCAAAAAGACCAACAGGCTGAGAGAATAGCGAGTTACCTGACAAATGTAGTGTTCACCGAGCGTTCTCTAGAGGTCTGCCACAAGAATCTGCTCTCCGCATACCAGCATGCCACGACGTGACTGTTCACTGTTCAACAAACAGATCAGTTATTCTCTTGCTTTGTTATCTGTTTGACACAACAACCATGTTTAAAGTGAGTTATTGCAAATGTCATGGTTACTGGCCACAATCACAACAGTGTCAAAAAGAGTTAAGTTTTATTATGTGCATAAATTCACAATTTAAAAAAAATCAATCCTTTCAAAACATTTTCTGCATTAATTCAGCTTATCTCCAACTCATACATTTCAAATGTAAGCACACACAAATCCTCAAACACACAGAGTCAGTGTCAGATAAAGCAAAGGCAAAACACCTGCACACACACACACACATGGAAAAATACACAGTAAAAAGCAGTGGCACACAAACACACACACAAGAATCTAGTTATAGAGCTGCCATAGTCTCAAAAACATAAACTGTAGAATGTAGTACTCCAAAGCTAAGTGTACTCGAATGAGATGTACACAAAACAGACTCAACAGCACTTTGCTGCACATTGCTTCGCATACAGCATAATGGTGGACTAAAATATATGTAAAGCTCACTAGCTATAGTGTGGTTTTGACTCGTCCTACAAAAAAATCAAAACAGCTAGCAACAATACTAATTGACAAGGCAGCAAAATCACCATCATTCTAACCGATTCTTCCTCTACTTTTTTTTTCTTCTCCTTACTGAACTGGGCCATTTAGGAACAAGTCTACAGTCTGAATATATTTACTGATTTCTTTCTGTCTAAGCTACCACTAAGTCAGTGAAGCATGGCACCATATGACATTGTAGCATGTTACTTACCAAAAGCACAGCATTTGGCAGCTCGCTCTATACTTAGGTTTCAGCCTCTTTAAACTACTGAAAATGTTTTCAAATGGCCATGAGTTGCTGTCAAGCTGGCCTACGGGACCAACTGGCACAGCCTAGATGAGGTTTTATCGGAAATGTGAGTAAAGACGGAATTAGATTCACCCATCCCCCAAAATTGATCTAATTTCATCATATACTTTAGCAGCAGAACATGTGCACAACATATCACAAAACTGTACAGAGAAATGGGTCTGTTTTCATTTTATTTTTTAAATCCATCATTTATTTTAGATTTTCAAGCAATTTTGGGGCTAATACACTATAACTAAGTCCAACATATTCTTTCATGCAGTGCATTTGAATGTCCAATGTGACAGGTATTTACGCCTATACAACCAGTCTCAATGTGACCACAAAAAAAAATCTTGAAATTTACACAGATATGGTAAAACAATTAGTGGGGTGTTTTTTTTTTTTTTTTTTATCTATGTATACGAATTAAGTGATAATTGAAAAAAAAAGAAGACAGGAAATGTAGTTATCATCATTTAAAGTTAACAATGAATTATGGGAACGCTTATACACGGGAGAGACAGAGAGAAAGAGACAGACAGAGAGAGAGACAAAGACAGAGAACACACGCTCCACTCAAGAATTTTTCAAACAACTCCCCATTTCTATTCTTCCTTACAAAGGCAATCAACCGAAACTCTCTCTCTCTCTCTAAAAAAAAACAACTACAGAACAAATCACCGGCAAAGAAGCCGCGCTGCACCAGTCGTGAAGCAAGGTGGGCCAGCTCAGGGACAGACCGAAAGGATTCCTGCCTCTGAAGAGGCAAACAGTAGTGAGGATGGGACCTGCCTGTTCTACTGTTCAAACCAGGGCATCGACCAGGTCGTCCACCCCTGGACGTGCCATGCAGGTCTGCCAGGCCTCCTGACTCTTGCCAGAACTGAGATCTCAGCTGGATATTAAACTCTGTCATTACAGCCTCATTACTCTGTGTTACTCCCTGTGCACGCAATGTGACATTCAGATCGGCAGCCTGGAATGGTGTTTCAGGAGGAACAAAGCAAAATCTGAATGGGATGTTCTCATTGTTCCGAGCACATGTTCCAGAGTGATGAGGATACTCCTCACCACAGGCAAAGCATAAGATGGTTCCATTCTCCACAAAGAATCCATTCCCAGCCACTTGGGTCACAAAGATCTGCAGTGCAGGAAGCTGCACAAACGTAGCAAAGCGGTGACTCTCGCAACACATAAACTCATTGTACAAATGCTGGTTCCCTGCCTCAACAGGGTAGATAAGAGCTCTGGCTGTTGGCCAAATCCTGGAAGAGAGCCATTCATTCTGCCTGGCCAAAAGATGAACTGCTTCAGACATCCTGCCACAGAGCACTTTTCATCTTCTGCAAGCAGGTAATCAAGGCAATTTTCATAATGGTCTCTCTCTCGGTGACCGTTGCTTGGAAACAGGAAACTTGTCGGATATGCCAGGCCTCATGATCATTTTCTTCCCACTTCTTATTTTCTGCACACAAGCACAAACACACACACACACACACACACACACACACACACACAGAGAGTGACACACCACACATGAACAATACAAGTTTCAAGTCTAATCTATGCTTTGACCCTATTCTGACAAAGACAGAATAAAACAGCGATCAGCAGGTAATGTAAGAGGCCACTGACAAAAATGTGTATACATATCATATTTGATACCATTAACTAACATCATATATATATATATATATATATATATATTGAATGAATTATAAACAAAGCTGCTCTTATGTCTCAGATTGTAGAAATAGGGGGGTGGTAAGCCTTCATATCTGCCTTCTGATTCTGCCTAACTGACAGTATGCGCTTGAGTGGGTGAATGGGGAATATATAAATGCTTCTCAAAATGAATCTTCAGCAAGCTTATAGTCTCCAAAGAGGGAGACCATCTCCAATGGGGAGAAAGAAAGCTCACTAACATATAACTCCTGGTCAGATACCGGTATTTCGAAACCTGATTGTTTCTCCTCAGTGACCGCGGAAAGTGGTAATTTGACTCCTCTGCCTTTCGGTTTTAAGAAGAATACCAGAAAAAGACTGGTGTGCAATACCATAGTATGTTTGTTGAGTTTTCAAAAAAACTAACTAAAGGTGCCACCTAAGAAGCAAAAGAAAATCATGAAAGAGCAAAACACGCTACTTTTTCTTGTGAAAAGTAGAAAATATAAAAAGATAACCTCTTAAGACACAGGTGCTGAGGGCCAGTTCTTGGAATGAATCGGCAAGGGACTAAATTACAATGAACAATAAATTCCAAGGATAAGTACCGAGCACCGTTCCAGCAACTTACAGAGCAGCTAGGTGTTGCAATGACTGCAAGAAATATTGAATTAGTTCAATATTTCTTGCAGTCATTGCAACACCTAGCTGCTCTGTAAGTTGCTGGAACGGTGCTCGGTACTTATCCTTGGAATTTATTGTTTCATTATATATATATATATTCAGATTCAGATTCAGAAAGCTTTATTATCTCTCATTACAAGAGAAATTACATTTGTGACCGCTGCCCTAAAAGTTAAGACATACATATTTATAGTTACAAACGTGACACTGAAAATTAAAATTACTTTCAAACAATAAAACGTGTGTAACACACAAAATGGGAATTTCAGTCTTTCTCCTTTTTGGTAGTGCAATAAAGCATGCACTCAGCCACTCATAATTATATATACATAAATGTGTGCACATATGAGAGAGAGAGAGAGAGAGAGAGAGAGAGAGAGAGAGAGAGAGAGAGAGAGAGAGAGAGAGAGAGAGAGAGAGAGAGAGAGAGAGAGAGAGAGGTGATTTATCATTAAAAATCATTAAGATAAGACATATTCCAGGCATTTCTATTCCTCACTGTTCCAGGACATGCACACATAACACACACAACACACACACACTCTCCAGCATCTGTACTTTCCCGCTTGCTCACAGACATACACACCCGCGCACATGCTTGTGTCACAGGTGATCCACCGCCTCTTCTTATAAGCTGTGTTTGTTTAAAAGCGCAATGGATTTGAACACAAAGCTCTTTTTTGTGCGCATCAGCTTAGCTCTGGGGACACAATATATATATATGTATGTATCTGCCTTTGAGAGGGATTGCATGATTCCCTGAGGCAGCTAGTGAAGGGTTTCTCATATTTATAATATATTTCCCCTATTTTCTTCATCTCCAATTTCTTTTTTCCTTCCTAAAAGTTCAAATGTTTGCCAAGTCGTTATATAATGACTGAAGAATTGTTAGCCTGCACTTGTTTTCCCCCACTGCTTAATTGTTCAGCGTTATACACACACACACACACACACACACACACACACACACACACACACACATACATACATACATATATACATATATATATATATAAGTTTGGAAGAGCAAGACAGGTTCTTAGCAGAGTGGTTCAGCTACTGACAAGTAAAAATCCACATGAAAGGCCAATTTTGTCATTGGGTGAAAACCATTTCAACCATTCTGGAACAAAACACATCAATATTCATCCCTTGCTTGATCAGAACGGCCTTCTGCAACAATGTCTTCACGGAACTTCCATTGAGGACAATACTCAATACAGCCTGCTGAAGGCACTGGATTCTAATTTCAAGTGTCATTCATCTTTAAAATTCTGGCATGGTCTCTTGTTGGTGAAATTCTAGAATGATAATTGCCTTATTTGTGAGGTTTAAATGGAATTTCACCGACTTAAGCAAAGACATAAAAGATCATACACCACATCTGATAGGTTCACACAGTGATGCACTAGTTCAGTAGTTGTCATACTACTGAATAAAAGTAATTACCAATCCGCATGATCTCTTGTGATAAGTAGCCATTTAATATGTTCAAGCAGATGGATTTTCTCTTTCTCAAAGATGCCATGTTTTCTGATTGTAAATGACCACTTCTCAAAGTTATGAAATTTTAGATCAAATGATCAAACATCAACGTTTTCTAGTTATACCTTTACCACACAAAGCAGCTCTGTCTACTCTCACCTCAGCTTAAGATGGGTCATCTCATCATAGACAGCGAAGTACGCAAATGCTAATCATAATTTGTGGATGGTTCAGAAATCTTTTCTTTTCAAAGCAGTTGTTAATCAACAACCAAGCTGGTCTTGTAGGTAAAGCGCACTCCTAGGAACCAAAGAGCTTCCTGATTTTGTGGTTCAAGTCCTGTATGGTGGAGATTTAACCGTCCTCTTTTCACTAACTGGTATTCAAGTTGCCCGTCTTTCAGATGAAATAGATGGGTGTATGCAGCATGCGCTTAGGATATTTATGAATCCACAGCAACAAGGGAGATGTTCCATGAACATTTTTTATGGAAATATTCACTCTGACAGATAACACACACACACACACACACACACACACACACACACACACACACACACACACACCAAGGCTTCCCAGCTCATTTAATAATGACATTCAAAGGAATGCTTCTCTCACCTTTTTCAATTCGTATGGAATACATTCACCCCTAATTGAAAATTCTAGCCATGCCCATGCTGTAATACCATGCATGTCACGACTGTGTGTTTACTTTCTTCATATTTTCATACTAAGCCCAGGACCCTGTGAGACCCAATCGTTTTAGTCTTTGTTTATTGTTCTAGTCTTTTCTTGCATCCATCTTTGTTGTTTGACTGGTTACAGGAAATCCAATTAAAACCAGCCATTTTCATAACTGCATGCTTGGGTTCAAAATCAGAAGGAAAGGAACTCAAAATCTTAGAAATCACACACAGATCACTGCACTGGCAAGATCTTCCTCAGTGCAGACCAGTCAGCATCTTCCCATTCTCTGTCTTCTGACAACTCACTGTTATCATTATTAAAACTTTCGTTTGTTTGAAATATATGAAAATGGATGAAATGTTTGATAGTGGCCATGTCATATGAAAATGGCAAAACTTTTGTGTGGACTGCACCTTCTACTCTGGACATCAAACCTGATTGGGTACTGCATGTGAATATCTAAGACAGCTAAATGTACCTCTATACCTTGAGGATTTATAGCATGTATCATGTGTATATTGGAAACTCTTCATCTCTGATAACAACTTCAACACTTTTTGGTTGCTAGCATGTATCATGTGTGTTAGGAAACTCTTCATCTCTGATGACAACTTCAACACTTACGAAGCCTCGACGTAAAGTTCTCTTCCTCAAGTTCCTGTGAGATGCTGAACAAATGATAGAATTACAAATTACCGAGGGACTGATTGAACAAAACAAAACAACAACGCCCGGGAAATAGAGTAATGATCTCAATCACGATGAAAATCGTCTTTCAAGAATTTTGAAAGGGGGGAGAGAGAGGAGAGGAGAGGAGATGGCTTGTTACTTCACGTTTTTCATTCTAAAAAGGCAAAATGGAGCGACCTGATGCAATCACAGACAATCCCTTGATACATTTGATTACAGGTGACAGTTACCGCGAAGAACAGAGTCAAAGTAAAGGACACTTTGTTTGTCTGTGTCCTTGGCGGTAACTAACCCCCTCTCTTTCTAAATTTTGCTTCATTTTCCCATCTCAGTCACTCCTCGACCGTTTTGAAAATAAAGGCGACAGTCAAGAAGATGCAAAACAAAAGTGCTAGAATAAGACCAAATTAGTTCTCGCTAAAACCATAATAAAATTATCCATATTGAGCAGGCTAAAGGTTCAAAATGCCTAATATGCCACCGATATGATATGATGATATGATGATAAAACACAAACACACTAACCGACTAAAAAACACCACACTAGGCCCTAACCGGAAACCTTTGTCAGGTTTACGTTGCGCATGCTTCAAGGAGATCAGAAGGAAAGATCTTTTTTTTTTTTTTTTTTTTTTTTTTTTTTTTTTTTTTTTTTTTGCTGTCCCAATCTCTGCGCCACCTCAGAGGCAGTGCACCCACGCCGCTCATTCCGACACCCCGTCCACAGCCACAGCCCGGTCGGCCCCGCCGCAGCCCCAGCACAGCAATCCACAGGGAGCAGTCAATGTCAAGTCGTCAAGAGGCAACCCACCGAGGAGACACTGCACTGCTGCCGAGTCACTTTGGTGGTGTTCAGTGGCGCCTGTTCTGATCTAACATACGCAGGACACCACCTACTAACCCCCTACTGACGACAATAATTGCTTAGTCCGGAGCCAGCGTGAGTGAGCTCTCCCTCTGGGGAGGGCGCCACCACGTCCGTCCAACGACAGCCCCATGGACTCGCTGATAATACCGGTGACCCAGACGGAACCAAACCAAGGCCACAGAAACTGATGTAGTCTCAGGTGATCATGAATCACAGGATCATGAAGGGCCACAGAACCTGAGACATTTTTTTTTTTTAAATGCTGATCGATGAGAATGAGGATGATTAAGATGATGCTACGGATTTCCATTTCGGTCTGAGACTACATGACACGGCTGTACTTTTCAGTTCCTTTCATAATATATCCTTTCATATATATTTCTATAGCGACTGCCCATCCTAACAACGTAGGCTTCAGGGCACTTTACAAGTTTTAACAATTCAATATCTAAAAAATATAATCAGAAACACCCCCACCCCCCACCCCCACACAAAATTTTGCGTTCAAGAGTCATGAACACACACACACACACACACACACACACACACACACACACACACATCCACACACACACTGGAGACAACATAGTGTTGCATACATAAACACACTATATGACACGGTGAACAGCTCAGCAAAGTGTGCAAGTGACATGTAGTCATTTAGTAATATTCCAGGTGGTATCCTGCAACTGGCGTTTGAACAGATACGTTTTAAGTGCAGACTTGAAAGTCGGGAAGGAGGGGGCATGACGTAGATGGAAAGATAGTGAATTCCAGAGTATTGCCGCAGAAAATGAGAATGCTCTAGAATCATGTTGCTTTCGGTTATATGAGGGAATTCGAAACATTCGGTCATCAGAGGAAGAACGGAAGGGACGTGTAGGAAAATATATTTTGAAGCGATCAGAGAGATAGGTAGGCGCTTCACCTGTGATAACCTTATAACAAAGACAGGCCGACTTATAGTGAACTCTGTGCTCGATTTTACGCCCGTGTTTTTGGCATTTTCTTTCTCTGAACTGTTATGCTGGCTGATGGGACTTTGGGGAAACTCAACCAACGGCGTGGTCACTCTCGCTCAGCGCCAGCTCTAACAAACAGAACCTTTAGTTACAACGTGAGGCGACTGCAGGCGGGAATCTAAACAAATTTCATATGTAATAATAGCGAACCGCCAAGAAAACGCAGACAAATATTACTAATATTACTAAGAAAGCCAATACCCCACTCGGCTTCCTTCGTCGCAATTTAAAACACTGCCCGGTGCCATGCCATAAAACAGCTTACTTAGCATTAGTGCGCTCCACCTTCGAATATAGCTCTGATGTATTGACCCCCATCTTCTGAAGGGCACAAAGAAGATCGAGAAAGTAAGCTTACAACGTCAAGTCGCCCACTTCATAACAGGAGATTACACCGCGAGAGATTCAGGATGCATCACACACGAATGCTGGAAAACCTGAACTTATCATCCCTTCAGGACTGAAGGAAGGCCAATCGTTTGGTATTTTTCTACAAGGTGGTCGGGGGTCTGGTGCCAGCACTGCCATCTTGTGACTTCTTATCCCCGCTTCGTTTTAGGCGCAGAGTCGCCGTCAAAAAGTTTACTGACTTTACAGTGCCAATATTGTAGAAGCTTTCACTACAAAGTGTTTTTAAACCCTTTCAGTGTAATAGCGACAATTAAAAAAAAAAAAACATTTTTCCCTCAAAACTGTGATTGACTGGAACCATCTGGAAGAGAAGACCGTGCATGCAATGACAGTAGACTGCTTCCGCGCAGCTGTTCATCAACGGGACTAATGTACCCGCGCTATTTCTCCTGTTGAATTTATGCCGCAAGGCCCTTCAACGTAATGATCCAGATCCAGATACAGATCCAGAATCACAAGACAAAACACGACGCATTTCGACCTCTTAGGTCTTCTTCAGGCAAAATACAAAACACTCAGGACAACGAAAATGCTCTTTTTTTTCCCCTTTCATGTGTGAGCACGTGCTCAGCTGAAGATGGAAAGAAAGAAGGAATGTTCTTTTTCGTTTATTTTCCCGTTTGGTTCTTTCTCTGCCCGAGACAGATCTACCTAGAAACTTCATTTCATTATGTTCTATATATGTGTATGTTCATGTCTTGTGTATTCATGAAAACTTATCAGTTTTCTTGAACGTGTATGATTTGGATATCTTGAGGCTGTTTTTGGAGTGTGCCGTTGTGCATGGTTATGTAAGAAGCTCTGATCTGCATATGGCAAGAAATTACCTTTTGCGGAGCAACTGTTGTTATGGACCTGAACACGATTTGCTCGGATTTTCGTTTTCATTTTGGTTCGGGTTTTATATGTCAACATGGTAATTTGTCCAAATGTTGATATGACTCATGTTAAATTTAGCTGTCAATATGAGTAACAAAATGACAATTGTATCCATGAATTGTCAGGGACTAGCCAACCCACAAAAGAGAAGAGATGTGCTTAATTATTTAAGGGGAAAATCTTACTCAATATATTTTTTTGCAGGATACATGCGTAATATGACAAGTCCTGGCAGCGATGGCTTCACAGCAGAGTTCTCCAAATGTTTCTGGTTACAACTTGGTCCATATGTTGTGAGAGCGCTTAACGATGGATTCGATAGAAATGAACTATCTTCGACGCAAAAAGAAGGCATTATCGTATGCATTTCAAAGGGTGACAATCTCAAAGACCGAATAAAAAATTGGAGACAATTTCACTTTTGAATACTGTGTATAAAATAGGATCTACATGCATAGCTAACCGATTAAAATGTATGCTTCCATCTATCATCAATGAAGACCAGACTGGTTTTATTCCAAACAGATATTTGTGAGATAACATTCGTCTTATTTATGATATATATTGATTATATGATTATATAAAAAAAAACCTGGGATACTTTTATGTTTAGATTTTGAAAACGCGTTTGATAGTGTAAGCTATGAATTCATGTTTAAGGTATTATGTGCCTTTGGCTTTGGTCCAAGTTTCTGTCAATGGATAAAAACATTCTACACAAATATTAAGTCAACTGTTTCAGTTAATGGAAAACTAGCCGGTTGGTTTCCTGTTGAGACAGGATGTCGCCAAGGGGATCCAATCTCACCATATTTATTTGTTATTTGTGTTGAAATTGTAGCAAATATGATTAGACAAAACGAAGACATAAAAGGAATTAAAATAGCTAATACTGAGAATGAAATATCACAGTATGCAGATGATACTGAACTTTTACAAGAAGGCGATCAAAAATCATTCGAAGAATCGATTATGGTTCTTTGAAAAATTTGGAAAAGTATCTGGACTCTTACTAAATGCGGAAAAAAAAAATGAATGCAGTATGGTTAGGAAGTAAATAAAACTCGCATGTTAAGTATATGCCATATCTAATTATCAAATGGAACCCTCCTAAATCTAAAATTTTGGGTATTTCGTTTACGAGTGATTTTGAAAAACTGTGAAACTATGAATCTGGAAGAAAAATTTGCAGAGATAAAAACACTGTACAAAACTTCGCTAAAAAGGCAGATAACTCCTCTTGGCAGAGTAGCAGTACTTAGATCCCTGATCTTATCAAAACTAACCCATCTATGGATGGTACTACCGAACCCATCAGACTACATAATTGATAAAATACAGAAGTTTACATTTAAGTTTGAATGGGGTAAAAAGAAGAGATAAAATTAAGCGGGAAAACATCTGTAAAAAGTATACAGCATGGGGGTATAGGAATACCAAACATATGGAAGGAAACAAATTCTTTAAGATTAACTTGGATTCGGAAACTTTCATCAAGTAACCATAGTTGGAAAAAAAAATTACTCTTTTCATTATATTATAAGGCAGAAATTATTCATAGATCAGGTGCTAATTTGTCTGGGCATGATAAGTTAAATAATTTCTGGAGAGATGTATTCAAAGCATATAAAGAAATAGATGAGATTGTTGGTGTCAAGCTGCAGAAGAATTCTGTTTAGAGCCTTTATTTTATAATAATATTGAGGATTGGGGGCAGATGTAACTTTTATAAGAACTGGATAGAAAATGGTGTATTCTGCGTACGGAATCTTTTAGACGACGAAAATGCTGATTTTTTTGAGTTTCCAGTCCTTTGTTGATAGGTATAACATCAATACAGATTTCGTAACAAGTAAACGTTATACAAGTGTTGTGAAAAAGTATTCGAGAGAAGCTGGAGTAGAAATAAAATGTTATGAAGAAGGTGAGTCAAGTAAATTAATTTCTGATATGTTCAGTTTCAAGAGGAACCTCACTTTATTATGATCCACTGAATCAAGACACTCTAGAGCTAAATTTTTGCAATAAATGGAATGAAAGATTATCGAAGGATGTTAATTAGGCTAAAACTTTTCAGAAAATCCAACAGATAAAAGATATTAAGTTAAGATGTTTTCAGGTTAAAATTAATAATAGGATACTAGACACCAATACTTTTTTTTGAAAAAAATAGGCATTGAAAATTCAGAAAAATGTTCTTTTTGTAAGAGAGAAACAGAAAACATTCAACATATATTTTGGCACTGCCCACATGTTCAAACTTTTGACAAGAACACACACACACACACACACACACACACACACACACACACACACACACACACGCACACACACGCACACACACACACACACATACATATGCGCAGGCGCACGCGCGTGCACACACACACACACACACACACACACACACACACACACACACACACACACACACACACACACACAGACACGCTCGCTCGAGAGCTCGCTCGCTCGAGAGAGAGAGAGAGAGAGAGAGAGAGGAAAGTCAAGTTGTCAAGCAACTTTTTTTTTTTCTATGTTGTCAAACAACTTTATTTCTCGGACCATCATGGCACAACAACGTCTCCAAACAGCCATTCATGCACACACAGAGACCCGCCGAGCGCTGGGCTGTCCCCTCTGACTTTCAAGCCGACGTGGTGGTCAAGGCTGATTTCACACCATTATCACCACCAACCACCAGCCAGTTACATGCTGGGACGGAGTAGGGAGTGATGATTTTCCTTCACCTTCAAGGGCGGGAGGGAGGAGGGCCCAGCACAACTCATTGTTCTCAACAATGCTAACGAATTACTCAGGGACAACACTGCGCTGTTTCCGGGCTTTCATGCCCCCCCCCTCCCCCCTCCCTTACGTCTACCCCCCCCCCCCCCCCCCCCATTCTACCCCTCCCTTTCTCCCGAGAACATTGTTGATTCGAAGAAGCAAAAATGGAGCAGTCTATTGTAACCTGAGCGAAGATATCATCTCTGAAACATCTCACCAAAATACCATTCAAGAATACTCAAGCACTAACACAGGATTGTTTTTATTTTCTTCTTTTTGTTTACTTTTTCATATTCAAATGTGTGTGTGTGTGTGTGTGTGTGTGTGTGTGTGTGTGTGTGTGTGTGTGTGTGTGTGTGGAGAGGGGAGGGGGGGGGGGGGGGTATTTCAAGAAACACTGGGCCTTCTGATCTACCCCTGCACAAGAATTGCCCTCCCGCGGATGCAGCCCGAATTAACGCCCACCAGTCAAAGCTCGGGAGTCAGCAGTGACCACCATAATCACCCTGCAACGCTTGTCCCCTGGTCCAGTCATGTTGTTCATAGCTCAGCTGACCGCAGAGGTCACACCATGGCTGAACAATAAAACGGGAGTTCACTGCCTTGGAAAGTTTGCACTATTTTCTTCAAAAGCACAATGACATGTTCTTCCAGAAAATGGTGTTTACAATAAAACAATAATTATTTTTGATGTTTTTGCTTCACAATCACTCGTTGTCTTGTTTTGCGGCTGGGCATGGTAGTTAGATCCTTTTTTTTTTTTTTTTTTTTTTTTTAATGGAAACATAATTATGGTCCTTCTGCATACTGGTACTGAGACTGCACACATTTAAGGGTGGTTTTTCAAAGACACACAATATCAGAAATAACTGGTGGCAGAATGGTGGCAAGGAAATCGGAACAAAGATCGCAAACAGAGCAAGGTATGAAGGACCAATATCCCACCTCACCAACCTCCACCTACCCATTCTACCACACTCCCTGTCTCACCTTTCTCTATAATGTTGCCTTTCACCTCCTTCGTATTGTTCTATAATGATTACTCGAAACGGTTATTACCCCTTTGTGGTCGACTGGACTAAAGCGTGATTGAAAATTATCATTGCTGTGCGAACGATTAGGAAGACGTCGAATTCCCCCCCCCTTTTTTTCATGTACGTGGGCCTACTTGCTTTTTTTTTTTTTTTTTTTTTTTTAACTTGAATTTTGTTCAAATTTCAGCAGTGTGGATTTTTCGGTGGCAAATAAATCAGATTAAAACTGAAGTGTAATCATTCCATCATGTCGTTTTATCAAAATTTTTTTTAAAAAATTAAAAAAAAAAAAAAGTGTTCACGGTAATGAGTGAACGTAATATGGTATGAAACGTCTATGGACCAAGCAGCAGATACATCATTCCAGTTATATGCGCGTGCGAAGCAAATTCATCGTGGCTGAGTGACCCAACTGATTTAGTTAATCGGGTTTTCCAAGACTGAATCATGTTCGAAACATTTGTATCTCCGATTTCTTATATTTTGTTTGTCTTCGTTCACTGACAAAAAGAAGAAGAAGAAGAAGAACAAGAAGAAAGAAGAAGAAGAAGAAGAAGAAGAAGAAGAAGAAGTAAGAAGAAAGAAGAACAAGAAGAAGAAGAAGAAGGTAAAGGAAGAGTTTAGGTTACCTTCGTGATCAACGTGGAATCTTTCTTTCGTTTTGAAGGCCAGAGGAATGCTGGAACCTGATTATCAGCACTGCTATAAATACAGCGCAGAAGAGCGACACCTGGTTTGCTGCTGAGTGCCTGCTGCTGATTGACCCATTAAGTACTGTGTCACCAGCGGTATACTGTTATCTGATTCCATGGGAATGAATGCTGGCCAGAACGCACTGAGAAGAGGCAAATGGATCGTGCCTGGGTCATCAGGTAATGGCTTTAAAAAGTCAGAGAGAGAGAGAGAGAGAGAGAGAGAGAGAGAGAGAGAGAGAGAGAGAGAGAGAGAGAGAGAGAGAGACAGAGACAGAGACAGAGATGGACGGGAGGGTAATTAGAAAGGTTCATTAGATGAAAGAATCAAGTCCATTTGTCGTAGGACCAGGCAGAGTTAATTCACCAGTGCTTGTGTCTAAACAAGACCAACAGTAAATCTCTCTCTCTCTCTCTCTCTCTCTCTCTCTCTCTCTCTCTCTCTCTCACACACACACACACACACACACACACACACACACACTGTTACCACACTTCAACAGAGCTTCAAGAGAGACAGAGAGAGAGAGAGAGAGAGAGAGAGAGAGAGAGAGAGAGAGAGAGAGAGAGAGTGTGTGAGTGAGTGTGTGTGTGTGTGGGTGTGTGTGTGTGTGTGTGTGTGTGTGTGTGTGTGTGTGTGTGTGTGTGTGTGTGTGTGTGTGTGTGTGTGTGTGTGTGAGAGAGAGAGAGAGAGAGAGAGAGAGAGAGAGAGAGTTGGGGTTGGGGGGGATGAGAGGGGGTCATCAGGTGAAACAAACGGCTTCCAAATGCCAGTGAGGCCAGGTAGAATGAATTCACCAGTGACCTGTATCTCAAGACCAAGAACAGCAAGAGACCTGATACATAATGCTACAAAGCAAATCAGATTTCCCTCGCACAAGCACTGCTTGATTCACAGGGGTTAAATTTTGTTCACGCTTGGGCTCAGAAGTTCCAAAAGCAGGAGTCACATGTTGACGTTGACGACACAGCGAGAGTGAACCAACCGAAAGGAAGCTAACAGAATTGGATAAAGCACCTCGGCCGGCATTATGTATGAGGAGGAAGAAGGTGGAGTGGGGAGTTTGTGGGGGGGAGCACTAGGGGTTAGAGTGGTGGGAAGGGCAGAGCTGGGGCTGGGGAGGAGATGGGGAAGGAGGGGGATACAGAAGGAACGAAGTTAGTGACCCGAAATTCCACTGACCTCATTCTATGGTGACCTCTGTAATCGTTGCTTTTGTGAGAACCATTCATCTTGCCTGATTTCAGTCGACTTTCGTCTACTAGGTGAAAAGCATCAGCAGCACCCACAATGTGTAGGTGTTGACACGCCCACAGAGACACGCCACTTTGTATTCGGGCTGTGTTTTCGTGACCACAGGTCAAAACCACAGTCTAAGGGCTATTCACAGCTTTCAGCGAAGCTTACAATGGAAATATATATGAGGGAAAAATTGAAAATTTAAAGGAGAAAGTAGTTGCATACACACACGTGCACACATACATATAGACATACATACATACAGACAGACAGGCACATACACACACACACACACACACACACACACACACACACACACACACACACACACACACACACACAGACACACACACAAACGTACACCCACATAATACATACTCATACACACACGTACCCACATACATACGTACGTGCGTAAATACGTACGAAGCACGTACATGCATACATACCTCTCTACTTGCCCACTTATTTACTACCTGACTCACTCCTTCGTGTCTATGTATATGCATTATGCAAGCATACGTCATAAATACATATATACATACATGCATACACGCATACATGCATGCGTGCATATAAACCTACCTCCCTACATACATACATGCATATATACGTACACACAGACGGACCAGAGAGACAGACACATATACATACATATATACATAGGCCTACATACACAAACATACGCACACATAATACATACATACATACATACACATACATACATACATACATACATACATACATATGCATACATACATACATATTAAGCATAATGTTATGACAGTGACGGCTGCCCGACTTCCCGGGGCTGGCATCGACTTGCGCTGTGCAAGCTGTAACCCTGCCCGCCCTCCGGCCAATTGAACAACGGCATTCTGCCGATAGTGGAGGACTTCAAGTTACTAGCATCAACATCATAACGCAATGCGGCAAGTACTGGCTGCTGAGCCAGGAGGCACCAGCCAATCACCATGCTCGGTTAGCTTGATTTGGTCGCTTGTGGACAAAATGGCTGTTGGCAAGGGACTGTGGTTTCCCGTTTCTTTAAAATTTAGAACTTGAATAATGTGAAATTATTACCGAGGGAGTGAAATTACCTGGAGAAAGGTGAAAAACATGTCCCCTTGCCTTCTGTGCGGGTAAAGAAAACATCTCCTGTTCCGTACACGTACGCAAACGCGCGCGCGCACGCACGCACGCAAGCACACACACACACACACACACACACACACACACACACACACACACACACACACACACACACACACACGCACGCACACACGCACGCACGCACGCACGCACACACACACACACACATATCTGTTGCTTCCTACTCTCTTTCTTACCAGCCTAGTTACCTACCTACCAACAAACTTTGTGTACCTGCCTAATCTGTACACACACACACACACACACACACACACACACACACACACACACACACACACACACACGCATGTGTTCCTTCCTACTTCCCTTCTTTCTTACTTGCCCACTTACCTACCTACCTACCTTCCTACCTACAACAGCAACAACAACAACAACAACACACACACACACACGCACGCACGCACGCACGCACGCATGCACGCACACACACGCACGCACGCACGCACGCACGCATGCACAGACAGACAGACAGACAGACAGACACACACACACACACACACACACACACACACACACACACACACACACACACACACACACGTATTGTTCACCTTCACCGGCAGCATTCAAGGGCCGTTATAATCTCTTTTTAGTGAACCATTCGTCGCATTTGGCTCTGACGGCTGACTTTTATCTCCTGGGAAAAATCGCCAGAAAGCCCGCCATTATGGAGGCTAGATGGTCCAACACGCATCGCTTTTAACAGATACCCGTCTCTGATAATACAGCGGCTTTCCCCATCCTGCGGGACAACATGATCTTAATTTTGTTCTCTCAGTCACACTGACCCCTGTATCTTTTTTCGATACGTGGTCTTGGTTACTTACACACACACACATACACACACACACACACACACACACACACACACACGCACACACACACACACACACACACACACACACACAGAGAGAGAGAGAGAGAGAGAGAGAGAGAGAGAGAGAGAGAGAGAGAGAGAGAGAGATTGATTTTAACATTAATTAATGGCATAGAAAGTTACGTATGAGGCTATGTTTCTACGTACGCACGTAATTACGTAGTATGCATGTATGTTTTATGTATGTACGTAGGCTATGTATGTATGTACGTACGTATGTATGTACGTAAGTACGTAGACCTACTTACGTCAGTACGTACATATGTATGTATATAATAGAATACACACAATGTTCACACACACACACACACACACACACACACACACACACACACACACAGAGGCGCGCGCGCAGGCGCGTTGGCCTCCGGTTAAATGTCATTCTCGGGTCATCGAGTCGTGACTGATCGGTCGAATTGCTCACGCGACACACGTGAGGTCCGTCAGCTGTGACTTATCATAATAGTACTGGGACCCGTTCATTGTTTCTCAATACCGCTAATCCAGAATAATGAGCACTTGTGAGCTCTTACTAAACATTAATGAGTGCGGTCATTTATTGTCGTTTTATAGTAACAGATCCAAATTTGATAGGCGGAATGTCTGTAAGCTTAAGTGACCTGGCGTACTAAGCTTGGTTGCGGGTTTCTTCATTCAGGTTGGGGATGAGAGGGCAAGGGAGTGGAGATGGGGTGGGAGGAGGCTGGTAACAGTTGTGGAAGAGGGTGGAGGGTGGGATGTCTACCTGCCTTTGTCAAATGAGATTCTCTCTCTCTCTCTCTCTCTCTCTCTCTCTCTCTCTCTCTCTCTCTCTCTCTCTCTCTCCTTCAAGTAGGCTATTTCAATAATCCATGCCTTTTCAAATTAACCTTGTTAATATCTTCATCAAATAAAAAAAATGGTTAAACAGTTAGCCATTTATCTATATAAAGCATGCAGAGAGAGAGAGAGAGAGAGAGAGAGAGAGAGAGAGAGAGAGAGAGAGAGAGAGAGAGAGAGAGAGAGAGAGAGAGAGAGAGAGAGAGAGAATCTTATCTGACAAAGGCCACAGCGCTGGACAAGGTCAGTCCTCAGATTTGCGTCCCCCATCTCCTTCTTTTTTTTTTTTTCTTCTTCTTCTTTTTTTTTTTTTTTTTTATCACTGTGCTCCGGAAGGAACAATTCAATCACATCTTCACTTTCTCTTCTTTGCCCTGCCCTTGTTTGTCCAACAGGTTTAAGATATGGTTGCATTTAGACTTCGTTATTTTATTATTTTTTTTTAATCTTAAAAAAATCCAGATATTCTTTATTTCTTTTTATCAAAATAAAAAATCCTCCTGACAAAATTCTTTTTACAAAATCCCGTTAAGTCAGGAAGAGTTGGACCAAAGCAAGAGCAGTTTGTGGAAGCAGACTTCAAGTTGGGTGCCCAGAATCTAACAGGAAGAGATTGTCACACAGGCGATCGAACATGTCTTTAAAAGTTTAATGAAAAGGACTGCACGCCTGTACTGTACTTTCCATCTGCTATGGATTCTCGTAGCTCACAAAACAGGCAACGACATCAGAAGCCGCGGATTCGGGGCATTCCAATCAACGGTGGGTCGCTGTTTAAAAAAAGAAAAAGAAAAATCATTGTTGTCCCTCTTATACAGTGGAGAGCGGCAAGCCACCTGGCGACAGTCACTTCGATGTATCCGAGTTCTGACTGACCACCGGAAAAAAAAAAAATTCGATGTGATTTTTTTCTTTAAAGTTTTAAGTGACCCCTGGCTTAAAGAATGTGTAACTTTAACTCAGAAGCGTTACATTTCTTAGAGCATTCCAGACTCGATATGATATGCGTTTAAAAGAGGCCAAGTAGAACATAAAATTCTGGCTTGCATGACGAGTGTTAGCTTTTCATAACTCTCGATCAAGTCACTGACTCTTCAGCAACTAAAAGAGCTTGAAGAAAGAAACAGTCATATTATTTATTTGAATTTTTCTTGAGTCCGTCCGTTGCTCGCCGTTTGGACAAGCTTTTCACCCATAGAAATGGGTCTGTTGTCACCACGCGAGTTCTCGCGTCGATGAAACTCGGAAGGGACATTACTCTTGAGGCATAATTTCCCCATGGTGACGGCGATATGGCGGAAGGTAGGAATAAATATTTACAACTGCAGCCGCTTTTTAATATTGTTGATATCAGACAGTGAAATCGGCCCGTCCTTTTAGAAACTGGAAACGAAAGAACAATCAGAAACGTTATCGTCAGTTGAGTCCTATACTTTCTTTCCGACTTGGGTTGCTAAACCAGACTCATAATTACGGAATGTGTCTGTGTCAAGAGTATCCAACGTTCTTCTTCTTCTTCTTATCTTCTGTTTACAAAGCAAAAACAAAGATCAGCCTCGAGCTGTATTATTGCGACAGTGGCGAAGGAAAGACAGAAGAAAGAGAGAGAGGCAGGGAGAGAGAGAAGTTGATCCGGCCAGAAAGGAACGATGAGTGTTCAAACGTGATGCCGATTCAGTCGATTTTATCTGGTGCAGGAGGGAGGGAGAGGTGAATGAGCAGGTTCAGTTCCATCGGTTTACAGGCCCAGACCCACATGTATGCATCATACACCCAGCCAGTATTGCTGCACATCTTCATTATTGACAGGCCCCAGAAGATGGAAGAAAATGACAATGACAGTTGGAAATCAAGCTGTACATAAACCTTACAATTTTTTCACTTTCTGACATACATTTAGGCCCGTTTGCCCCACTCTCTTGGGATGGTTGTGTAAATCCCCATTAGCCATGTTAGAGTGGGTAGGTATGAATGTTAAACCTGACTCATTTGTCACTCTCCAAGTCTTTCTTGCCACCAAGCTGGTCCTGTGCAGACAACATGTATGAAGAAATAATATGATCAACAGGCTATCTGGCATTTATGCAGAATTTGTAAGGTGAGAAAGAAAGAGTATATCAAGCATGCTTTGTTGTGTATACAAGTAAACGTAATTTGTGAGTTTTTCAACCACTGTCTGCTGTAGCATTCTGTGTTTATATCAGATACAGCATCCATGACTCTACAAGTGAGTAGTGTATTCATCCATTTTCATGGATGCCATAGTTTGATATTAACAGAATGCTACAGCAGATAGTGGTCGAAAAATACATGTACACAAGAATTGGCAGTTAACCGTGACAAATCTTCTCACCTTTTATACAGGCAATATTTAGACAAGTGTATGAGGACTGTTGTTTTTTAAACTCTGGTTATGTCAGCATGGTGCTTCAAACTTTAAATTTCATGGTATAATTTTTTCAGTGCGTCTTTGCGCTCAAGGCTGGTTATAAATTATAAACAAACAATAAAACATACAAACAAATACCAACCCCCTCTTCTCTTGAAAGAAACTTACATAGCAAAAAAAAAAAAAAAAAAAAAAAAAAAAAGTTGACTCCACCTTCATTTTATGTTTCTATGAAGCAGATATGATCAACTGTCATAGAAATGTCTTTTTCACAGCAGAAGATTGGTGAGGTTTTGTTTTGCTCCTTGTCATGCTGTTTAGCATATCTAAACATGAAATATAATCAAGTAATTGTCATTTATTGTGCTCTACAGTCTAATCCTCAAGTCTAACTACACAGAAAAGTGAATGAAAAAAAAAATCCCGAACAAACGAAAGTTTCAACAAGATGGGTGGTCATACTATTTGAGTTTCCTGTTTTTTTGCAAAACCACAAACAGAGCGAAGCAATGGTATGTCACAATGTAGGGAATGTTGAAACAACACACACCCAATAAAGCACTATCATTCAGGTTGATTATGGGTTTTTAAATGATAAAGTCAAAATGAAACTGCTTTCATGCAAAATCATAATGGTCTTGAACTGTTCTCAGTTTTTATTGAATTGCAGGTATCACCATTTTTTTGACCAGCTGAGAACAAACATGTAGTGCTTTAGAATTAGACATAATTCCCATTGAGTTGGAAAAAATGTTAGTGGATAAACAGATATAAAACTATTAAAAGATTATCACTCTGCATGTGAATAATGAAAGAGCATGTGGGTGTAGAGTGTCAGATTCAGCAATTTTAATGTTTGTCATAATTGTCATGAATTGTTCAGTCTACCACCATCTCATATCTTGGTGGATAATTTTTTTGCTTTGAACAACTTGATCAGTTATTCCATTGGGCAGAATGTGTTTCTTTTATCAGAAGGAGGAGTGCCTGCATAAGGGTTTTACTGCATATGTGTGTGTCTCTCTCTCACTATGTCTGTCTTGTCTCTTTCTCTCTCTCTCTCTCTCTCACTCACACACACACACACACACACACACACACACACACACACACACACACACACACACACACACACACACACACACACACACACACACATACACACACACACATGCCTATTTGTGTGTGCCTATGTATATATATATATATATATTTTTTTTTTCTTCTTTTTTTTTTTTGGTTTTGGTTAACAATTTGATTAGAATGTAAGCATTAAAATCTGTAAGCATTAAATGTAATGCTTACATTTTAATCAAATTTTTAACAGATGCCGCTCCCAACTCAGTTGAGCACTTTTTAAAAATTGTTGTTGGTTTGCAAAAATTGTTGTATATTTATATAACATATATATATATATATATATATATATATATATATATTAAGAATACTGCTAAGATGCCTAATAAAATTCTTAAAGTGCTCAACCCCTTGGGGAGCAACATCTGTTAAAAATAGGATGGTAAAAGGAAGTTTTAAAATCAACAGATCTGTTTCGAGCGCTGGCTCTCCTCAGGATCCTGAGGAGAGCCAGCGCTCGAAACAGATCTGTTGATTTTAAAACTTCCTTTTACCATCCTATTTTTAACAGATATATATATATATATATATATATATATTTTATTTCTGTTTGTATTTTTTGCGTGTGGGGAGATGTCTCTTCAGGGAATGTTGGTGGGAATGTTGGGAGTCCACGGCGGTGGGTTGGGGAGGGAGTAGGGAGAGAAAAAGAAAACAGTTCGCAGATGTGAGAACAATTGTGAATTGTTTTCAGTAGTTGATAACTGGATGCCTGGCCTCATTCTTGTCACAAAGTCCCCTGAGGAAGACCTGGTGTCGAAATATTGGGAAAAATTTGATGAGTCTGTTGTTTTTATCTTCATTTTATGTGCATATATATATATATATCTCTCTCTCTCTCTCTCTCTCTCTCTCTCTCTCTCTCTCTCTATCTATATATATATAGTGTGTGTGTGTGTGTGTGTGAGAGAGAGAGAGAGAGAGAGAGGAGAGACACACAAACAGACAGACAGGCAGACAGACAGACAGACAGACCCTTATGTTGGCGCCCCTCAAAAAAAGGATGAATTTTATTTCATGTTGAGTGTGAGAAACTAGTTTGCTTTGTCGTACTTGCCATGATTTTGGTGCTAGTGACAGGTATTCCATTCTATCTTTCAGCTTTTTGAGGTCAGCAGTTGGCTCCATATTTAGTCTTTATAATCGATTATAAGAGAAGTTGTAGTTAATCAGAAACATGATTCAACATAATGATAAAAGAGAAGATGATTCCGTTTTTGTTTTGGGTGCACTTTGATTGTTTTATTTCCATGTTTTGTTCACATATGAAAGCCAGCCTTGTTATTAGTCTTTAGGATCTGTTTACAACTACTTGCTTGTTTGATAGTTTGTTTTTTTTTTTTTCCTTGAACTTTGTTCCCATAGTATTATGGTTTAGAAGAAAAGTAGATCTGTTAAACCTGTGCTGTTTCTTTTGTTTGATTTTAAATTCATTTACCCATTAGCTATAAATCCTCTGCAGCATGGTCTCAAAACTTAGATATGGTGTAATGTGCATGGACACACCTCCTTGATGAAACTAAAACTTATACTGAATGATTTGAATCTAGAATTCTTCAGATTTGAAATCTAGGTTTTGGTTACTATGCAGCAGCCAAATGGTTTCAATGTTGCAGTTGTCACATAAGTCCTCACCTTGCACTCTAGCTGCCCTGTAGCTGTTACACAGAAGTATTTAACTTTAAGTGCTGTAGAATACTTTGTGCTGGATTAAAACAAATTCACACAAAACTTGAAATGTAAAAGGTAAAGGTATGCTTTAAAAGTCTATGAAAGAAATGTATTTTGCACTTGACATTTAACAGAAAGAATACAGACTGTCATTACATACACATAAGATTTGTCTTATTCATGGCGATAACATTTTCAGACCATACTCACCCAGAGTACTAAGTTCAAGTTATAGGCACTACTTGTGTGTGTGTGTGTGTGTGTGTGTGTGTGTGTGTGTGTGTGTGTGTGTGTGTGTGTGTGTGTGTGTGTGTGTGTGTGTGTGTGTGTGTGTGTGGTTTAAAACATTTATTCCATGATTTTTCTGTCTGTGGATAAAAATAAAAAGTACCCTGAAATATTTATATTTCAGAGTACTTTTCTTTTTACATGTTTTATATATATGTAATTTTTTTTTCTTCTTTTTTTTTTTTCTTTCTTTCTTATTTTCTTTTGGAAACATATATGCGTCATATGATATTGAAGCTTGTGAGTACAAGAAAGGATGATGCAAATTAAGGGTAAAATGTGAAGGAGTGTATGATTTACAAGAAGTCTATGTTGGATATTATTCAACAGATCAAGCAGCAACAACAGGCTCCACAGAGGCTGTGGAGCAACTGGAGACTGTGCCAGAAATTGCGGACAACATACAAGTAAGAGGATCAAATTGCTTTACTTGGAAATATGATGACAAGGAATTGCTGTTGTTGTCTTTTTGTATTTTCTCTGTCAGAACAGTGTTTCTGTATTTATCTTATTGCTGTTAAAAATAGGATTTACAACCAGTTGCTGAGCCCTGAGAAAAAGATGTAGAAAAGAAATCAAGAGTCAACAAGATTCTAAGTAGCATGAAAAATAGGGGCTGTTATCAAGACGCACTATTTGTCTTACAAAGGTATATACAGATGTGTGTGTGTGTGTGTGTGTGTGTGTGTGTGTGTGTTCAGAGGAGTGATTCGGTTCATTTGAAAGGGAAGAGAGGAAGATCCCAGATTTTTTTTATGGGAGTGAAAATACTACTTGTCCAGCTGGCAAAATTTGGACAACCTGAGAAAGGCGGATGGGGATGTGGGGTGGGGGTAGAAGTAGGAAGTTGGTTTTTAGCAAATTCACCAAGCAGAAGAACAGTCAAGCTGTTTTGAATCAGATCTACTGAACTCTGATTTTTTTTTTCTTTGTTGTGTTGTTGAGAGAGAAGAGTGTGGTGTGGTTTATCATAGTGGAGGGTACTTAGAATCATCATGAATTCCCCCATCTTCCCTGATTGTAGCTACTCTTCCACTGATGTATGTGTGGTTTTCAGGATGTTTTTGTTTTAGTTTTTTTTTTCTTTCTTACAATGTTTATTGATATTCTTATATCATCAAATATCAGCACTGGGGATCATCATCAAATAAATGTTCCCCACCCCACCTAACCCTCCTCACACCCTTCCCTACCTCTTTTTCACCAATTGTTCCTCCAACCTCCAGTCCTGCTCTATTTCTCCGTTCATTTTTGTTTTTGTCGAAGATGTTAAAATGAGACCAAGTTTTTGGGTGCTCACTGCATCAGAATTGGAAAGAATGCATGAATTTGTGAGCAAGCGTTTGTTGACAGGTCATAGGAACAGTCTTTCTTGTGATTTCAATCTATGGCTCATTGTCAGACACGAGTACCCCAGGAATGTGGGCTGCATGTAGTAGGTTTCAGTTCATGCAAAAGTTGAGTCATGTTAGCTGAAAAGAATCACATTGTGTGTGTATGTTGTTTTTTTTTTTAAAGATAGAGATAGAGAGAGAGAGAGAGTGCTCATCATGTGTGTGTGTGTGTTTATGCATGGGTGTATGTCTGTGTGGTAGTGGTTGCTTATAGTTTTATTATCAGTCATTTATCTGTTTTTGTAATTATATTTTTATTGTATCAGAAAATGATGAAAATTTGACAGAATGGCTTTCTTGCATGTTTGCGTTATATCAGCTGAACACATTAAATCAGCTCTGTTTCCATGTGCTGGTCTGTTCTGTCCCTCTCCCTGCACTTGCTTTAGGAATGCAAGGGAGCAAATCCAACAAAACGAAAAACTGCTTTGAATATGTATGAAGCGCGCTTATTTCCCTTCTCCTTATGAACCGCCTGACTCTCTTCAACTTTGATTTCACACACTTGAGTTCACCAAATACTTTGCAGGACATCACTTACTAAACTCTCTCTGAAATAATAATTGCTGAACTTTTATAACAAACTCAATTTCTTTTGTGAGGGAAGCAACTTACATGTGCAGGAACTGAGTCTGTTAATATGATTGTTTCATTAGAAGTCTCTTACTTGGTAATGGTGTGTGTGTGTGTGTGTGTGTGTGTGTGTGTGTGTGTGTGTGCGCGTGTGTGTGTGCATATGCGTGCGTGCGTGTGTGCATGTGTGTGTGTGTGCGTACATGTGTATGTGTGTGCACACATGTGCACGAGCAGAAGCTGATCACCAGCGAAAAAGAGGGGGGCGAGTCGCAGGCAAAGAAAGCCAAGGTGGAGCTGCAGTCGCTACCCACAAGAGCTTACCTGGATCAGACAGTGGTCCCCATCTTGCTACAGGGCATGTCTGTGCTGGCCAAGGAGAGGTCAGTCTGCCTGCCTGGGGTCTGTGTGTCTGTCTGTCATACAATGAAACAGAAGGTCAGGGATGGGGGTTCTCTCACATCTTCATAATATCCATTTTACTAGCTGTTCTGCATTGTACTGTATGTTTTATTTATTTATTTATTTTTATTATAATGCAGGCTGCTGTTCTTTGGGAGAGCCTTTCACTACAGTAATTTGATCACCCATTCTTTGTGTGTGTGTGTGTGAGAGTGTGTGTGTGTGTGTGTGTGTGTGTGTGTGTGTGTGTGTGTGTGTGTGTGTGTGTGTGTGTGTGTGTGTGTGCATGCATGCGTGCGTGCAAGCGTGCGTGTGTGAGTGTGTGTGTGTGAAAAGATGTTTTTACTTTCCAATCCAAGTGGATTTTCGTACATTACGTTGCTATTTTGGATTCTTTTACCTGCGCATGCAGGACCTCTGGTTATCATTTTATCTGAAAGAACTAGCATTTCAACAACCTCTTTACGATCAATGAAGAGGGGTGAGGGAAAAAAAAACCCCAGCCTTTCTCATGCTACTACCATGAACCACAGACTCTATAAATTTTCTTGCATCCTTAGTGAGAATACACCTAAGCCGCCCTTTTCACTATGACTGGTTGTAAGTGATGTTACAACAAGCATCATAGTCTGATTGTATGGAAGAATTTTATAGTGAGTGTCCACCACAGTATTTTACTGAGTAAGAGACCTACACTTTTGCAGTGCCCATGTTCTCCCATGCTTGACATTTGTGGGCTTCCATAATTATATTGCCAGAAGCTGATTTACAAGGTTTTTATTCACAAATTCATGTATATAATCCTGTATCAGAATCAGACCCAAACAGATCTGGACGTGTTTTCACATGGTTTATTATGTTGATCTGGAAGATCAGAGATACTGAGGTCCACACTTGACTCTTCGTCGTGTTGGAGATCAGGTCTTAAAAAAGTCCACCCCCTTCCCCCACTCCCACTCCCCTTGCCCCTCTTGCTGTCATACACTCACAAGTATACATGTGTGACTAGACACACCCATCTCTTCTATTTCTTAATCTCCTTTTCCATTTGTTTTGTATACACTTATTACATTTAATGTTGATCCTTCTGCAAGACTGAAGGCCCTTTCTCAGTCATGAGGAGGAGTGTGTGTGTGTGTGTGTGAGAGAGAGAGAGAGAGAGAGAGAGAGAGAGAGAATGTGTGTGTGTGTGTGTGTGTGTGTGTGTGTGTGTGTGTGTGTGTGTGTGTGTGTGTGAAAGTGTGTGTGGGGGGGGGGGGGAGGGGGGGGGGGAGTGCGCACGTGCGAGCGTGAGCATGCTTTCTTGAGTGGTGTGTGTGTGTGTGTGTGTGTGTGTGTGTGTGTGTGTGTGTGTGTTATTCTGGAAGCACCTCTGACTTTGGAAACCATGTCATCCACAGTGACTGATATTTCCTTGGTCTGTCTGTGTGTCTGAGCAGGCCTCCGAATCCCATTGAATTCCTGGCTGCCTCCTGTTGAAGAACAAGAGTCATCACGAGTGAATCTTCTTCCCATCTGATGTTTTTGTCTTCATCATGCTCACTGTATCTGTTTATTTGTCAGGCTGCCTGCAGGTTTTTTTTTTTTTTTTTTTTCCCCTAGTTAGTTAATTACCCTGCTGTATTTTGGATCTGAATGAGTAAGGATAGTTGGGGAGGGGAGAGGGTGGGATGGGGTGGCGATGGGGGTTGTAGGAGAGGAGATGGGAGTGGGGGGTGCGGTGACAGTGGGACTGAAAGGTGGGAAGGAAAGAATGAATGCATGTTGATGTACAAGACTCTGTTCGTGTACTTTGAATGTTATTACTGATGCATCAGTAAACGCTGTGATTATGTTTTAAATACTGTGTGTGTGTGTGTGTGTGTGTGTGTGTGTGTGTGTGTGTGTGTGTGTGTGTGTGCTGATTGTAGTACACTCTTTATGATTGTTTATTCTTTCTTTCTCAAGTCCCAGTTGTTTTCGAGTCACCACAGCGTTGTTCAGTGGTGCTTATTCAGTATGTCATGTACTTACGAATCTCTCCTTAACATACTCAGAGCAGTAATTACTTGAGTATCAGGTTCAAACTTTGTGAGAGTCCCACCTGTCTTTTGAAACAATGATCCACACAACTCGGCAAGCTCTGAAGACTGACAAGAGCTTAGATGTTGAGGGAGATGTAATGGAGGTCATGATGAGAACATGCTTGAATGGCTCCAGAATTGGTGACTGTTTTATCCCCTTCTCCATGTCGATGTTCTCTTTTAGTCGAAGACCCACTGAAAAGCTCTGTACTCTTGCTCTTCTTTCTCACTCTTAAAGGATCAAGAGATTCAGATACCAGCAGTTTTGGTCTGAAAACTGAACAATGCTCAATACATCCACGAAATAGATGAAGATTGAGTGTGTAGTTCCATTTTTCTCATGTAATCAACACACTCTGGACATCAAGTGCCCAGGGATGTGAAACTAATCTTGATTTTGATGGGGTTTGAACTTACGACTTCCCAAACACAGTTAGATTGAAAGTGAGGTGACTGTAGGCAGAAACTGGAAAAAAATTTTTTAAAAGGCATTTGAAATAACTCCGCCCAGACAACACGGACAAATGAATTACAAAACAAAACACCCGTTTTGTCGGGTACTTCGTTTGTCCATGTTAACTGGTGGAGTTATTTCAAATACCTCTTAGAATTTGTTTCCCCAGTGACAGTCTGTAACACAATCACTATGTCACAACGGGTTTGAATGTTTTCCTTACTTGAGGATGATTTCCCTTTCATGATCGCGAAGATGTGAGAGGCAGTAGCCTCATGAAGCCGTCGCCACACAAATAATGCGAGGAGACATAATCACCTTCAGTGATGAATGTCTTTCTGGCCTCACTAGTTCCCATAAATCCACGTTCTTTTTTTTTATTGCATTTATCGATAAACATTCCATATTGTTAAGAAAAAACACAGATATCCTTCATTGATCCCGGAACCCTCCTCCTCCCTCGTCTGTGCTTTTTTGACTTACGGTTGGGCAGCCACACCTCACTTCAGCTCTGTGTATCTTTGTCTGTCTGTCGCAAGGCGCGTGTGTGTGTGTGTGTGCGCGTGCGCACGCACACACACGTACACACGCACGAACGCACGCGGACACAGACACACACACACACACACACACACACACACACACACACACACACACACACACACACACACACACTCACTCACACACGCGCGCGTGTGCGCAGTGTTTTACACACCAAATTGCACACGTATTCATGCAGAACACTCGCACACACGAAATGGCACATCTCTATATTTGTGACATTCATGCTCGTGAACATGCACGCACACACGCAGGCACGCACATACTAAATCAGTTTCATGAACTCATAACTGTGGAACGTGAATGCCGGGAAAAACTGCATTAAAACGCTCACAGTCCATCATTCAGGGTAATAATACAACCTCTCAAGTTTGGAGGGTCAACCATCTTGACCTGTATAAAAGAACGGACCACACACGCACACACACACACACACACACACAGAGTAGGCCTACGTCAGAAATAAGAGATACTACGTAAATAAATGGAATAATCCTGTTCTGGCACCATGCCTTCAAAAGTAATGGTCGTTTATCCTGATAAATTGCATCGAGTCCAGGTTTTAATACTATGGTCTTGTCCACTGCTGCAACTCTTTCAGGAAATCAGGCCGCGCGGCTGTCTCCACCGCAGTAAAAGCTTGCAGATTTTGTGACGTATTATGCCAGAGTCCTCCCGCCCCACACTTCTCCTCATCCTGTGGTTTCCAGTCTTATTTCTGTTGCTGGTGCCGATGTAGGAGTAGAGCAGAATCCCCTCCCTCCTCATAATTTCACCTGGGAAGAAAAATAAATGCCGAGTGAATGGGTGAAATGCTTCAGCCTGCTGTAAATTCGTGCTCTTTGTGAGCTTTTAAAGCACATAATACAAGCACGAACAGGCGTTCATGCTGGCAGGCAAGCGTGCGCGCTCACACACACACACACACACAGACACACACACGCACGCATGCTAATATCACAATGTGCAAAGACACAAATTGAAGACACACTCCCAAAGAATTGTTTTGCAACATGAATACAAATCACACACACAAATCGCGTTCGCAAACATGCATGCACATGAATACAAACGTATGCACACATAGCGTGCGCACACACTCATGCACACACACACAGGCACAGACACACACACACACACACACACACACACACACACACACACAAAAGCTCGACTATTGCATTCTCTCTCTGTACAACAAACGGGGGGTGCACACAACACACACACACACACACGCACGCACGCACACAAAAGCTCTAACCAACAACTGTCTTTTTCCGTCCCGCGACTTATAGCTATGCCCGTCATTCACATGTTCAAAGGGGCACTGACTGTGTTCTTTGGGCTAAGAAGAACAGACATAAACATCTTTCCAAGGTCCTACAGGTTAAAAATCGGTCGTTAAAGTATACACACAGCAAACCACGAACGGTCTCTTTTCCTCCGGGAGGTCAGCTGACGCCAGTTCCGCCAAAGGTAGTGCCAGACCCTGAGCTAGCTAGATGCCACAGCAGTGGGCAAGAGTTACTACAGATTTTAAAAAAAAAGAAGAAGAAAGAAAAAAAAAAAACAAACAAACAAAATCTTAGCAACTAAATAATTACTTCTATCGGAAGACATATTCAAGGTCATGCCCTGCGAATGTTGGATCAGAACAGACTCCTCCGAACACTACCAAAGTGACTCGGCGGTAGTGCGGTGTCTCCTCCGGTGGGATGCCTCTTGGTGACGATGTGAATTGCTCCCCGTGGACTACCGGCTGTGACACGACAAACATGGGTAGGGCTGTGTGTTAGGGACCGGAATGAGCGGGTAAGGGTGTCAAACCGCGGGGTAGGGGTAGGGGACGGTAGGGTGGGATACAGAAGACCAAGCAACAAAAAAAAAAAAAAAAAAAAGGAAAGAAAGAAAAAAAATGGTATTTTCCTGTTTTCATGGACAAAAAAGAATGTAAAGAATGTTATTTTGGACCTTTAGTGCTGGAAAGGTCTCGCATAAATCATGACGAATTCAAGCATTTAACAGAGAGTTGGCAACATAAAGTCGCTGGCAGACCCCTCTTCAGAGAAATCCCAGCAGTGTTGCTGGGTCGCTCCGGTGAGGTTTTAAATTAACACGTGCAGTCAGATCCATCCGTGGACGGTCCTCAATACCGGTGAAGATCATTGACTTAGACTCGCCAGAGAGAGAGAGAGAGAGAGAGAGAGAGAGGGAAACTGGGGTCAGTATGACAGCAGGGCGCAGACAAACATGTGCTTTAAACCCATAGTTGTTGTTGAGATTCATCGTGTTAGATGAAGATGGATGGTTCACGGTAGTGTATTCAGAGTTCTTGTCATAAGATGACGCGAAGGGCTGTCATCTACGTTTGTTTTTCGTATTCAGACTTGAAAGAGTTTTTACCATGTTCCCGAGGCGGCTGTATAAAAGAAACAGCCTTGCATACAGGCCACTCCTTTTACACCCATTCTTATTCTTAAAAGGTGAAGAAGCTCCGTGGAGCATTCCCGTGTCACGTACCACTCACAATGAAACATAGTCTTTCCTTAGAGTGTTGGGACTTGAATGATGTGTGACATAAACATTTTAAGACAGACTTCATGAAAACCTTGTTCAGAGATGTGGGGCATCTGATGTGATCTTTGAATTTCCGAAAGAGATTAACATTTTACATCTGATCTAAGATTTTACAGATGAATGATTAACAAAAGAAATTCCGGTGTATTTTTAGGTTATTTTAAAGGGTTATGTGAAAGTTTTTTTTTTTTTTTTTTTTTTTTTTTAAATGATTTGTGAGTTTACTTCAATGCGATGACAGCCCTTCCATGGCCCTTTGCGATCGGCTGAGCTATAAGCAACATCACCTTATCTTATTTCTCGTATTACAATTTCTCTCGGCGTCACGCAAGCAGTCTTACTCAGAGAATATTTGAGCCTCACTCCCACTTCCAGGCAGATTCATGGATCTGATTTAAAGTGGACTCCACTGATCGTAAAGAGGTTTGGTTCAGTGGTAAAAACACCAAGTTCGCAGTCAGACGTTGCGAGTTAGCTCGAGTCCCTGAGGTACCCCACATAAACATTGCCGTTGTCGCCGCTCATCTTCACCATCGCTGCACGTCGCCTGACATTTTACGCATCACATGGCGTGGACTTCTAGGACCCTCGCTTTTCGTAAACGAATTAAAAAAAAAAAAAAAAAGCCCAAACCCTTACCAAACGTTATGGGTCTTCACGCACCCACACTTTTGTTGTTGTTGTTGTTTAAATAACTTTTATTTCAGAAACAAATAAACAGAATACCTTCATGATTGACAGGACGAATGAGCGCGATAATAAGCCCTAGGCTTATACTGTTTCAAATAGACATTTACAATATATTGGCGGTTAATTACATTCACAATATACTAAGCATTTCACCCCGTACTTGGGATTTTTTTTAAAGGAAACATTGAAAAGAAAAAAAAAAAAGAAAAAAAAACAAAAAAGAACGAAAAAAAAAAAAAACAGTAGCAGAAAAATAAAATGAATAACATGAAAAATGGGAGGAAGGGAGTGGATTTAGCAATCACGTCATCAACAAGAATATGTGTGAACACTTTACAAACATGAGAGAAACTTATACAATAACGTAAAGTAGTTTAGGGTAGAAACCATCTTTTCCATAAGTAATGTGTTGAAGTAGGGTAGTTCAATTTGATTAACTTTTTTTTTTTTTTTTTTTTTTTTCCTTTCCCCTCCTTTCTTTTCCCCTTATCATTTTTACCC
>JADBJO010002508.1:230000-232500 GCA_016801955.1 Conus betulinus
CATTATATTATGACTTTCATCTGCTTTTGTCACCCTTCTCACACCGGGCTAAAGGCCAATATTATGGAAACGTGTGCCAGTTCTGAAGGAATCAAACACCTTAAGCGGGCCACACGTACACACATTTTTTTTAGAAACAGATCTTGCTGTTGTTGTGATATTTTCTTTTATCACATCATATGCATGAAATATGCACTTCCTGGTACACACACACACACACACACACACACACAGAGAGAGAGAGAGAGAGAGAGAGAGAGAGAGAGAGAGAGAGAGAGGAGAGAGAGAGAGAGAGAGAGAGAGAGAGAGAGAGGAGAAGAGGTGTGTGTGTGTGTGTGTGTGTGTGTGTGTGTGTGTGTGTGTGTGTGTGTGGTTATCACATGTCAAGACCACTGATCTCACGGTTTGTTTGTTTGTCTGTTTGTTTATTCAAGCCCTGATGTTGCTTTCGTCGTCAAAGTCGGCAACAAACAACTTACTCGTCCGTCAGCAGTGGAATCGGTCGTTTTTTTTACACGATGGCGGCGTTTTAGTGCACCATTGCGTGGAGACATACAGCGATGTCCACAATTCGTTAAGGCTCCAGCTGTCTCCAGAGAGCGAGCGGAATGATTTCCTGTTGCCATAACTCCCTACGGGTCACCAACCCATGCATTAAAAAAAAAAACAACAAAAAAAAAACAAAAAACAAAAAACCAACCTTCAACGTGCGTGTCTGATCTTCTGCGTAAGAAGATTGGCAACGCAGGAACAAGCACTGGCTGTATCATTTATTCATATATATTTATTTTATTGATTTCATTCATTCATAGACTTTTTTTTTTGCGTGTTTTGCTTCCGTGCCCACTCTCCCTCCCTCCTTCCACCCCCACTCCGTCCTTCTCACAATGGCTGATTATCCCAAGTAACCCATTTCGGCTCCCAGACTCAGCATAAGCCTGATTCGTCCCTTTACAACCCCCGAGTACTGGCAGTCCACTGGGAGCAATTAGTACTGAGTCGTTACGAGGCCACACCACCGAAAGAGACACTGCACTGCCGCTGAGTCGTTTCCGGTGATGTTCAATGTAGCTTGTTCTGATCTATCATACGCATGGCACCACCTAAGAGTAATCTCCCCCCTGCCCCCACTCCCCCTCCCGCACCTGTTTGGTGCGGTTTCTGATGAGAACTCTTCTATTTACATTGATCTTCGGAAACTACACTCTCTTCAGGAGCGATAGTTCTTGATTAGTTGCGATTTTACGCCCATCTTGCGCCGAACACTAGAAGATACGAGATTGCTCGTTCTTCGTTTTCATTCAGCGTTGTTGATCTTGCCTGAAGAAGACCTAAGAGGTCGAAACGCGCGTGTTTTGTCTTGTAACTTGTTCGTCCTTGTTTTTGGCGGACTCACGAAGGAATATTCTTACAATCAGTTGTGAGTGAACGTTGGCCTCCAAAGGGAGTCGGCCACTATAGCTGGTTTCTGTATGATGATGTCACGACCGGGCGGAGGGGTAGCGGTTAGGGGATGGGGATGGGGGGTGTTGGGATCATCGTTCTGCTTTCCGCTAGCTGACAGCCGCAGTGTGGTCTCCATGATCACTCGGTTGATAATCAGCATGACTCGACTCGATCTGTGGGATCATGAACATGCAGCTCCCTACTTCACTCACAAGAAGCTCCGCGATCCGAACAGACGATCCGTCCCCACACGGATTGTGAATCCAGTGGCACAGACCACTGAGCTGTCACTGAGGTGGAAAACAGAGACACCATTTGGAAACTTGGAAACACACACACACACACACACACACACACACACGCACGCACGCACGCACGCACACACACACGCACGCACACACACACACACACACACACACACACACACACACACACACACACACACACACACACACAACGAATTCTTTTTTGGCGGGAGGAAGGAGAAGGTAGTGGGGGAAAGGAGAGGGAGGTGACGGTGGGGAGAAAGCTGGATGAAGGAAGTGGTGGAGGGCTACATTCTTGAGGAAGTGAACAAGGGAAAGCACTCTTTACGAAGTAAACAAATATATACACTACTGAGGCTCATAGGCTATTTCAGTTGTGCGACACCGCTCGAATTATACGTGTCACAGATTAAGAAGATTCAGTTTCCTCTGTACCACCCGCTGTTCTATAAGCCCAGGCGACCACACAGTTGTCATTTCACCACTGTCACCACACAGTAAACGAGGTCTGTCCTCCCTAGACACCAACGACAAAAACCAGCTTTCGTACATATTTTACTCCATGCACGAACGCTACCCGAACTGTCAACAGCTGGAAGCAGATAAGGCTGGAGCCGTGGCGAAACTGGCAAACACTCTCCCCTCCCCCACCCACCCTTTACTTTATTATTCCCAGTTTACAAAAAAAAAAAAAAAAAAAGAAAAAGTACAACAACGACAACAATATAATCATACCATAGATAATCATCCTAAAGGTCATAATTATGGATAAAGTTCACAGACTGGAG
>JADBJO010002508.1:237500-242500 GCA_016801955.1 Conus betulinus
TCTTTCGTTTTGTTTTATTCTACTACCTTTCGCTGGCTGCTTTGGGGGTGCTGTTGCATTCTTTTTCGAACCCTTGGCGGTCAGAACACCACAAAATTATTGACCGTGGTGTGTCTCTATTTGACGCCAAGAGCACAAACACAATCAGCCGTGTCTCCCTGATGAGTCCGATCCAGCAGACGAAAGGCCTCGGAGCAGGCGATACATACAGATCTGCCTTCGAGAGGGATTGCGATAGTTTCCTCATGCAGCTAGTGAAAGGTTTTCATAGTTATGATATACATTTTCCCATTTCCTTCATCTTCAATTTTTTTTTCCCTCCATTTCAAATCTTTGCCAAATCATTACTATAATGATGGAAGAATTGTTAACCTGCACTTGTTTTCCCCCACTACTTAATTGTTCAGCATTATATTTGTTTGGTCAATCAGTGGGTGATTGCATCTCTTAGGAGATCCAAGTAAAGGTTGTTCTGCACAATTCTTAGCCGCTGACAATGCTTGGGTTATTGAACAGCAAAGCTGACCACTCAGACTGTTCCATATCTTTTGATCTCCCTTGCATCCTTAAATGGATCCTCAAGCATAGGCTCAAAGATTGTCCCCTATATTTTATACTGGAAAATAATGTTTTTAGTTTTCAGCAACTTTTTTTCCTCCTCTCCACTCTTTCGTTTTGTTTTATTCTACTACCTTTCGCTGGCTGCTTTGGGGGTGCTGTTGCATTTTTTTTCGAACCCTTGGCGGTCAGAACACCACAAAATTATTGACCGTGGTGTGTCTCTATTTGACGCCAAGAGCACAGACACAATCAGCCGTGTCTCCCTGATGAGTCCGATCCAGCAGACGAAAGGCCTCGGAGCAGGCGATACATACAGATCTGCCTTCGAGAGGGATTGCGATAGTTTCCTCATGCAGCTAGTGAAGGTTTTCATAGTTATGATATACATTATCCCATTTCCTTCATCTTCAATTTTTTTTTTTCCATTTCATTTCAAATCTTTGCCAAATCATTACTATAATGATGGAAAGATTGTTAACCTGTACTTGTTTTCCCCCCCACTTACTTAATTGTTCAGCATTATATTGTTTGGTCAATCAGTGGGTGATTGCATCTCTTAGGAGATCCAAGTAAAGGTTGTTCTGCACAATTCTTAGCCGCTGACAATGCTGGGTTTATTGAACAGCAAAGCTGACCACTCAGACTGTTCCATATCTTTTGATCTCCCTTGCATCCTTAAATGGATCCTCAAGCATAGGCTCAAAGATTGTCCCCTATATTTTTATACTGGAAAATAATGTTTTTAGTTTTCAGCACTTTTTTTTCCTCTCCACTCTTTCGTTTTGTTTTATTCTACTACCTTTCGCTGGCTGCTTTGGGGGTGCTGTTGCATTCTTTTTCGAACCCTTGGCGGTCAGAACACCACAAAATTATTGACCGTGGTGTGTCTCTATTTGACGCCAAGAGCACAGACACAATCAGCCGTGTCTCCCTGATGAGTGTCCGATCCAGCAGACGAAAGGCCTCGGAGCAGGCGATACATACAGATCTGCCTTCGAGAGGGATTGCGATAGTTTCCTCATGCAGCTAGTGAAAGTTTTCATAGTTATGATATACATTTTCCCATTTCCTTCATCTTCATTTTTTTTTTTTCTCCATTTCAAATCTTTGCCACATCATTACTATAATGATGGAAGAATTGTTAACCTGCACTTGTTTTCCCCCCCACTACTTAATTGTTCAGCTATATATATATATATATATATATATATATATGTGTGTGTGTGTGTGTGTGTGTGTGTGTGTGTGTGTGTGTATGTAGAGAGAGGGAGAGAGAGAGAGAGAGAGAGAGAGAGAGAGAGAGAGAGAGAGAGAGAGAGAGAGAGAGAGAGAGACAGACTGGTAGATAGATACACAGACAGAGATAAACACAAACAGACAGATTTGCAAGAGTTCACAGTAACCGTAACCCTCTCGATCCCAGATACCCATTTTTCTGAGACAGTTGGACTCCGCAGTGTGCGCTGTAAAGATCATTCACGCGGAGTGCGAAACTGAGTGGGCTTTCACCAAATAACATGGTCATCTTTTGACAAATTAAACTCCTGGACAATATCAGAAGTAAGTGCGCCATTTGTTACATTCCCCAATTATTTCCAAAGCTGATTTGATCATATATAATTAGAACAGATAGATCTGGATCCCATGAAAACCCAGGGTACGCACAACGCAAACATGTAAAACCACTTCCGTGTTTTCTTCCAGCTTCAATCAGTTTTGTCGATACTTATGATACAACGACTTTCATGCCAGTTTCTTTTCTTTTCTTTTCTTTTTGTTTTCATTGTTTGAAGTCCAGACCAAAGCAAATTTCTGAATACAAATTTAGGTTTTCCCAAAGTACATAAATGCTTAAAACACACACACACACACACACACACACACACACACACACACACACACACACACACACACACACTCACACACACACACACACGTGTTCATAGATGGTTGCTTCAAGTGTAATCATTTGATTGATAATGTAATTATATCTGTTAAAGGAGGCTTGGGTCTCACCCGTGATATTGTATTGCCTACTTTTTTTTTTTTTTTTTTTTCTTTTGAGAGAGAGAGAGAGAGAGAGAGAGAGAGAGAGAGAGAGAGAGAGAGAGAGAGAGAGAGAGAGATTTCAATCGATGCGTGCTGCATATGACTAGAGACTAGAAGTATTAGTTTACTCCTCCAACAGTCTATAGTTCTATTCCACCCCACCCCCTTCCCGCCTCCTCTCGCACTCCACCTCCACCTCCCCCCTCCCCCCCCATCCCACACCCCTCCCACCCCCTTGTGGCTGGCCTTGTCCTCTGACAGGTTCGATCGTAATTGGAAATGAAATGAGGCAGGGAACAGTAAACAATAAACAAGTGGGGTAGTCTTTGCTCCCATAACACGTGTGTCGGGTTCCGTGGTGTGAGCAGAGACATAAGGGTGTTTCTGTGAAGATCCGTGGTGTTAGAATGAAGCAGTGCAATGGCTTCCACTTTTTCGGTTGACAGTTTATAATCATGACCAATTCACCGGGAGGGAGGGGGAGGGGCGAAGGGAGGATGAGTAGACTGAACATAGCTTAGCTTTCATTTTGTCTTGCGTGTGAAGGTGCGCAAGCGTGTGTGTGTGTGTGAGTGCGCGCGTGTGAGCAACATGGATTATAATACTTGGATGGAACTTCATTCCATTTGACATTTCTGGGGTGAGAGAGGGAGCAGGAGGAATGGCTGAGGAGGGAGCGGGGTTGGGGTTGGAGATATCGTTCTCTTTGTCTTCTTCGCCGTTCGTCTAGAACTTTGAGATTACATGTGCATTTGATCGTGTTTAATCTCTTATTAAAGCACCCACACTCATTCTGAGTGGGAAGGTGTTTGTGTGTGTGTGTGTGTGTGTGTGTGTGTGTGTGTGTGTGTGTGTGTGTGTGTGAGAGAGAGAGAGAGAGAGAGAGAGAGAGAGAGAGAGAGATCCATCTTACTCGCACATAATGGCCTACTCTACAAAGATTCTATAAAGAATTCTAAACTTGCGCGTAAATTATTATTATTATCATTATCATCATCATTGTGTTTACTGTGATTATCATTATGGTTGTTGTTATTATCATTATCACTATAGTTATCATTGCATTATATTTTACTTCTTTCTTTTTCTTCTTCTTCTTGTCATCGTTGTCAACATCTTCTTTTCAAACATGCAGAGACCTCAGTTTAAGGTCTCAGCCGAAGGACTTCAAGGAGGCCTTAATCTGTTCCGATTTTTAACCCCAAATAGAAACTGAGAACATCTTCAATCTGGCTTCTAAAGTGGGGAATGAACCCAAGACTCACGGATCGGAAGAGGAACGCTTTACCCGCGCAGGGCCAACCAGCCAGAGCTCCGTTTTGTGGGTTCAACGTCCGCAGAAAACGTGTAGAGTGTCTAGAATGGTCCGCTGACAACACGTCAAACGAGAATCGGCCTGCAAACGAGTCGAGACAGCACGTTTCCGAGATGGGAGGCAATTTCCATTCGTGATTAGAACGTGCAGTTTTTTGAGTGTTTTGTTTTCTTTTGTTTTCGGAGTTGTTTTTTTGTTGTCGTTGTTGTTTTTTGTTGTTGTTGTTGCTGTTGTCATCACTTTCACCAATCTATTATACAGGAATGTTTCGTGTGTGTGTGTGTGTGTGTGTGTGTGTGTGTTGTGTGTGTGTGTGTGTGTGTGTGTGTGTGTGTTTGTGTGTGCGTGCGTGCGTGCGTGCGTGCGTGCGTTGTGTGTGTGTGTGTGTGTGTGTGTGTGTGTGTGTGTGTGTGTGTGTTCTCCATCCTTTCTCTCTCCCTGTCCCTCCCTCGCTAGCCCCCCCCCCCCCCCCCCCCTCTAAAACCCATCATTCTCTTGCTCTCTCTTCCTCTCCTTCCCTCACCCCCCGCCCTCTCTGCGCCTCCCTCCCTCGCTCCTCTCTCCTTTTAACACACACACACACACACACACACACACACACACACACACACACACACACACACACACACGCACACATACACACACACACACCCTGAAAGAAAAAGCTATACGATCAAATAGACACGTCACAATTGGCAGTTGGTTCCCATTCTGCACAGGGATAAAGCCTTCCACCCAAATGCAACAAAAAAGCGGACGTGATATATCATCGTGAAAACAGGAAAAAAAAAAAAAAAAAAAAAAGAGAAAGAGGCCAATTTTACATCGTCCATACCGTACCCATTGCCTTAACGGGAAATGCGTCCCAAGTGGCACAGAGGTAGCGAGTTACACTGTCGAACCAAAGATGGTGTGGTGCTGTTCTGACTCGTCGTTACCATCCCCTTTGGGACTGGCTGAACAATAAGACCGACACACGTGCGATGAATAGTGAGCGGGCATGGGCATACGGAGGGGAAAGAAGAGGAAGGCTCTTGAAAACACAGCTCAACGCGTTGGACTCAAGATCAGCCAA
>JADBJO010002508.1:270000-307166 GCA_016801955.1 Conus betulinus
TGTGAGAAAGGCAATGGGCCCTGATAATATCTGTGGAAAATTGTTGAAGGTGTGTGCTTCTCAGCTCTCCTATGTTTACAGTCGTTTTGTTTACCGTCACTTAGAGAATGTATAATTCCTGTTTTATGGAAAAATGCCACTGTATGTCCTGTTCCAAAAAAAACGCAACCCAAGCTGTTTAAATGATTACCGACCCAGTTTGCCCTCACATCTGTTGCAATGAAATGTCTTGAAAGAATTGTCCTCGGTTATGTTTTAAAAGATACTACACAGTACCAAGACCCGTTTCAGTTCGCATACCAACAGAACAGATCAACAGATGATGCCACACTCACACTTCTCCATCATGCTTTTTTCACACCTCGAAAAACCTGCCTCCTTTGTACGCATTCTCTTTATTGATTTCTCATCAGCATTCAACACCATACAACCACATCTGATGGCAAAGAAACTCATTAACATAAATGTGTGTAACAAGCTCATTCTTTGGATAATTGATTTTCTTACACTTAGGACACAGTCTGTTCGATATCAAAGTGTTGTTTCGTCTTCCAGAGTCATTCCAGTGCTTTTTACTCTGTACACAAATGATTGTTCAGGAAGTGATTCAACTTTTGTACATTAAATATTCAGATGACTCAGCACTTGTGGATCTTTTCCAACTCTGATTCTGTTTACTTCAAGGAGGTTCAAAGATTTGTTGACTGGTGCGATCATAACTATCTTGATCTGAATGTAACAAAAACGAAAGAAATGTTGATTGATTTTAGAAAGAATCCAAAAGCTGTACCACCACTTTTTATCAAAGGTGCTGAAGTAGAACTTGTTGAATCATACAAATATTTAGGAACTTTTATAGATAATAAGCTGAATTTTAAATCCCATGTTGAGTATGTCCACAAAAAATGTCAAACCAGATTATATTGTCTTCGCAAGCTGCGATCATTTCATGTGAATACTGACATTCTTCGGACATTTTATTCATGCTTCTTGGAATCTGTTCTAACTTTCTTCTCATTTATGTGTTGGTATGGTGGGTTGACTGTGAAGAGCAGAAATGTGCTTGAGAAAGTGGTGAACGTGGGAGGAAAAATCGTTGGTGAGAGACAAAAAAGTCTGAGTGAGCTATACAGGTGCCGTGTTGTTTGTAAAGCGAAGAAGATTACGTGTGACCAGACCCACGTTCTTGCAAATCAGTATGACCTTCTTCAGTCAGGACGAAGATATCGATCGGTTAAATGCAGAAGTGTCAGATTTTAAACAAAGTTTTATTCCCCTGTCCATTGATTTCATGAACCGAGATGTTTATTGAAATCCAAATTCCTCTATATGAATGTATGTCACATGTGAGAAAATGGGTAATGTGGCTAAATTATTGTTTATTTGCTGTGAATGTGTGTGACCACAATTTCTCAGTTACCATTTAATTTCTCAAATTGAGATAATAAAGTTTACTTGACTTGACTTGACTTGTTTATAGGTCAACCTTCCACAGCGGCCACATCGGCGTCGGGTATTGCTTTATTCCTGTATTATTCATTTACCTGTCTGTCTGTGCACAGGTCAGCTGGAAACAGTGGGGCGAGTCTTCATCATCAGGGTAGTTTCAAAGTGAGGTGAAAGCGGGCGGAAAATGAAAGAAACTTTAAAAAAAAAATCGCGGACCGAAAGAGACAAACAAATCACAAGACAAAACACGAAGCGTTTCGACCTCTTTGGTCTTCTTCAGGCAAAGCAAACAGCATCATTCAAGACAATGAAAACGATGAACGAACGATCACTTGTCTCCTCAAACTGGGCGCAAAGTTTGCGTACCACTTTTGGCTGCTCTGGAACGGTTCTGGACTGGTTCAGCTCCTATTTAACCGGCTGTACCCAGTCTGCTGTCATCGGTCACGAATCAGCTCCATCAGTGCTGAAATGTGGTGTGCCACAGGGTTCTGTCTTGGGACCTGTCCTGTTTACTATGTGCACACAGACTCTCAGCACTGTCATTCATCAGCCAGGTCACTCATACACATTTTTCTTTGCAGATGACTCGCAGCTGCATAACTCCTCTACTCCATCAGAGATGTTGACTCTCCTGAGTGCAGTCTGAGAGATTGTATAGAGGATGATTCGAAGTGGATGAGTGAAAACAAGTTGAAAATGAATGACGATAAAACTGAGCTCATTGTTACTGCCACTGATTCAAAGATCAATCAGATTACTCATACCGCTATGTCTATCTCTGGTTGTGATGTATCCTTCTCACAAACTGTCAGGAATCTTGGTTTCTGCCTAGACGAACCTTGTCTTTGGAAGCACACGTCAAAACACCAATGCCGTACTCTGTTCCTTCAGATACGTAGTAAGATCTGCTCCTTTCTATCCACTGATGCTGCCAACAAACTTGCTGTCTCCTTCATACTCTCCAGACTAGATTACTGTAACTCTTTACTTGTTGGTCTCCCCGACAATCTACTTAAACTTCAACACATACAGAATCATGCAGCTCGCCTTGTTCTCCGCGAGCCCAGACGTGAGAGCGCAAAATCTCTTCTCAGAACTCTCTATTGCTTCCTGTAAAGGCCAGAATCCTCCATTATATAAAGTTGTCTGTCTCTGCTTCCAGTGTATCTGTCATGAGAACATGCCATTTTATCTTTCCAATCTCCTGCAGACACACAAACCTCGAGCCCTCCGTTCTTCTGATACCTCACTGCTGACTGTTCCTCGCTCTTGTCTTGATACCTTTGGTAAAACGTCCTTCTCTGTCTTTGGCCCAAATGTGTATGGAACTCTCTACCCCTGTCTCTGAGGTAAACAAACTGCTTCTCAACTTTCAAACAGCATCTGAAAAACCTACCTCTTTCACGCACTCATCTGTCCTGAGAAACTGAAATGTGTTTCAAGTCCTTCCAAATTAGATTTATTTTCGTGCCTGTATATTCCTAGACCAGTAACGTGAAGGTGTGTCAAATTGTGTGTGTGGTGTGTGTGTGTGTGTGGTTGGCCTTGCGCGCGCCGCGCGCGCAAATGACCGCGTAGGTGGCGTGCTTGCGTGTTTGCGTTGCGATTTTCAGTGCGGTGCGTGTGTGTGTGTGTGTTGTGTGTGTGTGTGTGTGTGTGTGTGTTGCGCGTGCATACGGTAGTGTGCAATAAACTTGCTTGCGTGCGTGGTTTATGGTGTGTGTGGTGTGTGTGTGTGTGTTGTGTGTGTGTGTGTGTGTGTGTGTGTGTGTGTGAGTGTGCGTGTTGTGTGTGTAGTGTGTGTGTGTGTGTGCATTGATGTGTTGTGGTATGTGTGAATGTAGTTCGTGTGTAGCATGTGTGGTTTTTGGTTGTTGTGTGAGAATGTTTCTTGTATGTGTGTGTGTGATGAAAGACTGTGTGTGTGTGTGTTTTAGTGTGTGTGTGTGTGGGTGTGTGTGTGTACACCAGTCAACCAAAACTTTGATTGTGTGGTGTGTGTGTGGTGTGTGTGTGATTGTGATTGTGGTACTGTGTGCACTGGTGTGTCTCTGGTGCGGTGTGTGTGTCACACACAACACACATTGTGTGGTGTGTGTGTGCGTGTGAGTGTGTAACACCACACACATGTGTAGAATAGTGTGTGTGGTGTGTGTGTGTGTGAAAAAGAAGGTGGGGTGTTTGTGTGTGTGTTGTGTGTGTGTGTGTGTGTGTCGGCATAGGATAATCAGGTGTGTGTGTGTGTGTGTGTAGTGGGTCTGTTGTGTGGTAGTGTGTGTGTTATCTGGTGTGTGTGGGTGTGTGGGGGTGTGTGTGTGGGGTGTGTGTGCGGAGTCCATGTCATGTGTGTGTGTGATGTAAGTAAAGGAGATGTAGTGGGTTTTTAGAGGCAATTTAAGACAGGAGACCTTGTGACATTTCTAGGTGATTTGTTTTAAAATTAGTATATTATTGCATGTCCTTAGGGTCAACACTGTCTTGGTCAACCATGAACGCAGGTTTTTGAACTTACAGGATTGCTTGTGGGGCATTGGATATTGTGAGAAAGTTGGGTGAGTGTGGGGTTGTGGGTGTGGGATGTGTGTGTGGTGTGTGTGGGTGTGGGTGTGGGTGTGGGTGTGTTTGGTTGTGGTGGGGTGAAGAGGGATTGGTGTGTGTGGTGTGAAAGGGGAGGGAGGTTGTGATGCGTAGTGTGTGTGAAGGAGAGAGAGAAGAGAGAGGGAGATAGAGAGGTGAGAGAGAGAGAGGCGAGAGAGGAGAGAGAGGAGAGTGTGTAATGTGGACCGACCGAGAGAGAGAGGATGGGAGAGGGGAGGGAGGAGATTGAGGAGCGGAGGGGGGGTGGAGGGGGGGAGAAGAATTAACGAGGGGCCGGAGGGAGAGATTAGGGGAGAGAGAAAAAGGAGTGGTGGGGGTTGGGTGTGTGTCATGTTCGCCTTTGGTTTGCTGTATGTATATTCAGGAGAAGGACTGGTTTGTTATTTGTTTTTTAGAGGTGAGAGAGCGACTTTTTGTGAAAAATCTCGTGCGATTTTTGTTTGTTTGTTTGTGTGATTTGCTTGTTTTTTTGTTGTAAACTATATTATTATGATCATTATTATGATCATTATTTCATCATCCAATCATCATCAACCATCATCATCATACAATCATCATCATCATTATAACAATGTCTTAATTTGTGAACGCAGTAAGTGTTTTGTTTTAGTATTGGATATCTCTTGCCTTTGTGAGACATGACTTTATATAATTCCTATTTTTTTTTTATTACGAATATGCCTTGGCTCTTTTTTGTAAATGTAGCGCCCTGTTGAGCGCAGTTTTTATGGAATATGCGCTATATCAAACAACAAACATTTATTATTGATTATATTATTGCCGTTTAAGGTATTAATGGGATAATGGTTAAATTAATCGACTGGGGGTAGATTTGTATATACATGGTGAGGGTATAGGCTACAAAGTGGGAGGAAGGGATAATCATCTTCATTAAAAAAACAACATCTTTCGGTGGGTGGTCATGATGGATGTCGTCTCAGTCTCAGCTCATCATGGTTTCTTTGAATAGCTTAGTGAAGTATCACTGGAACTTTGATTTAACGTCTGCAGGAAAAGAATTAACTTCGTGGGTTTAAAAAAAAATAGAAAAATGTGGTTAAAAAAAACAGGGGGTTGTTAAACAAAAACAACAAACAAAAAACCCACACAAACGCGTGATTATATTTTTCCAGGAAGCATTCCTACAGTTTTCTTCGGGCCTGTCATTTTTTGATTCGCGTCGTTTTGTTGTTGTTAGTGGTGGTTGATGGTGAATGGTATGTGTGGTGGTGTGTGTGTGTGTGTGGTTGTGGTGTGTGTGTTTGTTGTGCGCTGTGCGTGCGTGCGTGCGCGCGCGCGCGCGTTGTGTAAATGTATGTATGTGCTGTCGCTGTTGTGTGTGTGTGTTGGGTGGGTTGTTGGTTGCGAAGGAGTGGGCGCGCGACGCCGCTCTCCCATGCCGGCCCGTACAAGAACCATGTGGGTGGCGTTTATCTTGTATTGTTGTCCCATAATCTGAGCGACGTGGCTCATGTGGGCATATATCTGTGCCTAATCCTCAACCATATCCCGTGCCGCTTGACTTATCAGATTACGCAACAGCATTCGATAGTTGAGGTTGTATGGATGCTGGGGTCTTCGTTATCTGTCACCTCGATTGATTTTTGTTGTCATCAGAGTTTACTTTGGCAGGGGACGCGGGCAGTTGGGGGTTCTGTTCATTTCCTCTTTGCCATTCGTATGGTTACGGGGGGAGCATGAGAGAGGATATACAGAGAGAGAGATATAGCGAGAGAGAGAGAGGAGGAGACTGGTGGTGGTGGGTAGCGTTTGGGTGGGTGGGTTATTTGTGGAAGTGTCTAGCGTTTCTGAACGAGACGCCACATACAACTTGGTTGTTTTTTCTTTTCCTCTTTGGGTTCTTGTGTGCGTCGGCTGCTTGATTACTGTCTCGTTAGTCCCCGTACTTTTCTTTATTTTTTCATGAGGTTTCCACACTGGTGCATATCCATGGGCGGTGATACTTATGCATACTCCAGTTCTTTTAAGCTTTTTAGCCATTAGAATTGTTCCTCCTTGTTATTAGAAAAGTAACTTATTTTGATGATCTTGCTGAGGCAACTTAAAAATATACATACCTATATGTATATAATAAAAGAAATTATTTGTTTCTCAGTTTGCTGTGTGTTTGAAATGGGAGCGTATTCCTAGCTATTGTCGTTGCTTATTCCTGGTCAATGTTTATGGCGTTTTCAAAAATTAACTTTTCAGCCGTATGATTCTGTCCTCCCGAATAAAACTCTCACCTGCGGGCTTTCTGCTCATATCACGCCCGTTGTAGCTACGTCAACAAAACGGGCATTAGCTCAATGGAGGGCTATGCTGGAATGAAAGCCTTCGACACGGTGTTAACGTTCTCTGCACGTTGGGATATCTTGGGCCGGTTCTTGGGATCTCTTGGGGCAGGCGACGTGAAGAAGGCCGTACAAGGTCTTTGGAAAAGATGATGCTAAAGGGGTGTACTTTGAAACAGAAAATTTCGCAATACCCAGTTTGATGAAAACAGTGTGCCAAAAAATGAAGATTACTTTACTTGAAACAAACACGCTCTACTTATAGCGTACCATGGTGGGATTTAGCATGTGCACAAAAAACCAAAACGAAACTTAAACAACGGCTCTTAATGTTGAGGTCGTCTCGCGTTCGTTTTTCACTTTAGTCGTCATTGATTTGAGGCAAGGTTGCGGTCGACATCAAACATTTGGTACTTATGATAATTAGTAATGTTTTTTTAATGTTGCTTCTTTTAAAAAGTAAGGCGAGAGCCTAAGAACACATGGCTGTCACAAACTCAACGACAATTAAACTAGAGTATCGACGGCAAAAACGAAGACTCGTTAACACTAGTTTTGAGTTAAGAGGACGTTTTTGAGAGAGAGAGAGAGTAAGAGAGAGAGAGAGAGAGAGGAGAGAGAGAGAGCGAGATTGTTTTAAAATATTTTTATCCCATTGACTTCGATTGTTTTCTCTGCTTTCAAGGAGAAGAGAGAGGAGATGAGGAGACGAAGGAGGAGAGAGAGAGGAGAGGAGAGAGGATAAGGAGAGAGAGGAGGAGAGATGAGAGAGAGAGAGAGAGAGAGAGAGAGAGAGAGTTTTGCAGGGGATGCCTGTGGGCTACCCACTCAACCTAACCTCAAATGTAATCAACTGTGTGCCTCCCTTGACTTGAAGGAGCCAAGGGTGACAGTTGCCAGAGCTGTGCCAGGAACCTTCTTTTCAGTCCCCTGATGGGTGTTAGGAAGAACTAGTCTCCTCGATTATTTGTTCGGCAAAAGATTTGGTTCAACTGTTAAGGATGACGTCTTTTTGCGGATGTGTAATGAACGGAAGGGTGGGGTGGGGTTAGGGTTTAGGGATAGTGGACCCCTCTATTGACAGAGGAGGGGCACAGGGCGTCTTTTGGTTTTCACTCAACTCCGCTGATTAACCCATATCGTTTGATCTTATGGATTTAAACCTTTGGTGTGTGTGTGCGCGGTGCGCGTGCTTGCGCGTGCGAGCGTGCGTCGTGTATGTATTCGAAAGTTTCACGGAGACATTTCAGTTGGCTATGGTAAATGGCTTGCTGGTACCGTCTCCCTTCCCAAGTTATCAAGTGTGGGATGGGGATAGTCTGTTCGTTGATTCGAACCCGAGGTCTGGTAGACGGTGTCACTTTCACAGGACCAGCTTCCATCACAAATTGTTGTGATAACCTTCACCCTGATGCCTTTAACTAATTACAAATGGTTGTGGGTATCCCGGGTGGTTTAAATATCCGCCATGGCTTTCTTAACGATCTGCTGATGACGATGCAGTAATAGGGGTTTTCAGAGCAAATATCTGCATTTCCTTTAGACTCAACAACACGCGTTTATTGAACATGATAGAATCCTTCCTCCCCCCTCTCTCCCCCCGGAGCAGTTTTTAACTCGCAAGTAATAGCAAATACAATTTTTTTTTTTTTATCAGTAAAGTATAGATTACAATAATCAAACTGTATTGGCTTCCATTTTTTTTCTTTCCTGTTTCAAGAGTGAATTTTTACAGACTGTCTTTTTTTTAAACCAAGGAACAGTGGAAAAATATGAATAAAACTCAAAACAGAGAAGAAGAGGAGGAGGAGGCGGAGATTGACGAGAAGAAGAAGAAGAGAGGAGGAGAGAGAGGGGAGGGAGAGGATAGGGGGAGAGAGAGAGAGAGAGAGAGAGAGAGGGGAGGGAGGAGAGAGAGATTGAGACGAGGGAGGGAGAGAGAGGGGGAGGAGAGAGGAGTGGAGCGAGAGAAGGGAGAGGAGGATGGGGAGAGCGAGGAGGGGAGAGGAGGAGAGAGAGAGGAGAGAGCAGGAGATGGGGAAGTGGAGGAGGGTGAAGGCGAGAGTGGGAGAGCGGGAGAGGAGAGAGGAGAGAGGGAGAAAGAAGAGAGAGAGAGAGACGAGAGGAGAGATGAGACCAGAGGGATGTGAGAGAGAGAGAGAAGGAGAGCGGAGAGGAGAGGGAAGAGAGGGAGAGAGAGAGGAGAGAGGAGGATGGAAGAGAGAGAGAGAGAAGGAGGAGAGGGAGACGAGAGACGGGGGAGAGAGGCGGAGAGGGAGAGAGGAGGAGGAGAGTAGACGAGAGAGAGAGAAGGAGGAGGCGAGGACAGAGAGATGAGCGGAGGGGAGAGAAGAAGAGAAGTGGGGAGAAGGGGATTTCTTTGGAGAGGAGGAGGAGAGAAGAGAGTGGTAGGGGCGGGAGAAGAGAGGAGAGGAGAGGGACCAGAAGGGGAGAGGGGGGGAGAGGACTGAGTAGAGAGAGGGGAGGAGAGAGCCGAGGAGAGGGGGAGGAGGGGGAGAGGGATGAGAGGGAGATGAGTAGGAAAGGGGAAGCATTGGGTAGAGTCACCGAGAGGGAGAGGGAGGAGAGAGAGAGACTGGATGAGAGAGACGAAGAGAGGAGGAGGGAGAGGAGGGAGAGAGATGGACGAGAGAGAGAGAGAGACTTATGAGGGAGAGAGATGAGGATGGAGGAGAGACGAGGGGAGAGGGAGAGAGAGAAGAAGAAGGAAGAGAGAGGGAGAGGGAGGGGAGAGAGAGAGGGAGAGACTGCTTTCGGCCTTAGAGGGAGAGGAGGGGGGACGAAGAGGAGAGGAGAGAGGAGAGAGAAGGAGGGGAGAGGGTGAGAGACGGGAGAGAGAGGAGAAGGAGAGAGAGTAGAGAGACCGAGATGACAGAGAGATGAGAGCGGAGGAGGAGAGGAGAGAGAGGAGGGAGAGAGGGAGAGAGGAGAGAGAGGAGGAGGGGGTCTCCCCTTTGATAGGAGATAGAGGAGAGGGAGAGCGAGGAGGAGGAGGATGTAGAGAGATAGGAGCGAGAGAGGAGGGAGAGTTGAGAGAGAGAGGAGAGGAGGAGAGGGGGAGAGAGAGGGAGAGACACGAGAGGAGATAGGCGAGGAGGAGGAGGGAGAGAGAGAGAGGAGAGAGAGAGGGGGAGATCGAGAGAGAGAGTGGAGAAGGAGTGAGAGAGAGAGGGGTGATGAGAGAAGGGGAGCTCAGCCGGGAGAGAAGACTGAGAGCCCGCCCCCGAGGAGGGAGAGAGGAGAGTACAGGACAGAACCGACAGACAGGACAGACAGACACAGAGTCGAGACCTCACTGGTGGCGCCTGCGGTTCGATGTAAATCAATATCTCGGTGGAACACGAGACAGCAAACCATGTTCCGTATGAACATCAATCTCGTTCCACCAAGTCCTTCACACCGATCTAAATCAATAAATCCGCCTGGAAACATTGTCTGGTCAGAGGTGTTGATACCCCCGGCACCTCCATTGCTCACAGCTATCAACCCTATGGCATAATTATGGCGGGTGTCTTCGTGGCCCACTTTTCTTTGGCATGGGCTTGTCTCGCTCATGCGCGCACACCCACACACAAGTGATCATCTCTCCCCTCATCGGTCCGGCAGGCGGACTTTTTCCCTGCCGCCGTCGCCCTCTCTTGCTTCACGATCTGTGAAGGAAGAGATATGGGCGGATGTGAGAATATTGGGTTTCTCAGTACTCTCGGTCGTACTTTTAGAGATTCGGAACGATTAGCTTCGTATCTTATTTAAGGTCAGTTTCCCAAGGAGGCGTCACGCTTGCGGCTAGTCATAGGCGCTTCACAAGTCTAAAAAACTATGAGACCAGCGTGCCAGGGGTTACAGGCTGGATGACTGGATAAGTAAATCAACAACAACAACAACAAACAACAAAATTAGGAAAAGGTCTCAAAAGCTGAAAAGGTCGTGTTCCGTTTTTTCTTTTTTTTTTTTCCTTTTTTTTTTGTGGCAACACACACACACACCACACACACACACAAGAGAGAGAGAGAGAGAGACAGAGATGGAGATGAGGGAGCGAGAGGAGTAGAGAGAGAGAGAGCATGCTATCAAAGAGAACAGGTTTTAACGATTTTTTCATCTTATACCACAAATACAGAACTTGTGTAACTTGTTAGGGAAACAGCAGCATTTACGTAATGTGTTTGATGCCTAAGTTTGATTGGTTGTTATCTACAAAAGAGCAAAGACAGCAGCAGCCGCAGAAGCAGCAGCAGCACAATAACAACAACAAAAGAAAAAAAATCCGACGTCTTCACATTGAATACTTGCGTGACAAGTTCCACATTGCGATTTGCCTTTCTGAAACAACTTTTAAAAAGGTACATGGACCATATCTTGAACATGTCAGCACAATCAATGGCGAATGCTGACGAAGCACCTTTGAGGTCTTCATAACGTTCACGGATTGGCTGCAATGTCACTTGGTTTGGGGTGGCCCGAAAGATTTGACGTTTGAGACAAGACACAACCAAATGTGGTGTATCTTGACAAGCAAGACCAGAGCTCCATATTGATCGTATTAGTTTGACCCGTGAAACAAGCGTGTGGTGTCTTTCAGGCAGTCTTCTTAGCTCTTATATGTGACAGTAGAAGAAAGGTGCACCTACGGGTTCCCGGCACCCAGTGTACGGATGGTCGTATCCCACCTTCACGTTATCCTATTCATGTGCTTATTACTGATACAGAAACAGGAACGACTTTGTCCCTTCACCTTCAGTTCAGTCACTTCAGGTGCTTCACAACAGTCCCCAATACCACTCCACTCCACGCCAGCGGCCATTGTGCTACCTTACCCCTTTCCAACAGGTCCACTACATACATCAGACTCTAGTGGTGATTTTTGTCTGTCGTGTTTGAGAACACCCGCGTAAAATAATAATGATAATAACAAGAGAAATAATAATCATAGTAAGTAATAAGTGAGGATATAAAAATAACAATAAATTATATTATAAGAGATGATGATGATCATAAATTATCATAATGATAAGCATAATAATACATGATTGATGAAATATGATAACAATGATGAAATGAACTAGAACTCGGCTTATTTCTTAAGTCTCCCCTTATCGCTCAAGGAGCATTATCTACGATGGTGAGGTTCTCGCTTGTTTTCGTGGTGCTCTCTGACCGTGTCTTTGCGGCTGAGAATCTCCCAAGTTACCGCCACGGAAGGTATTTTCTAATTAAGCTTACAACTACTGCAAAAAATCAATGATAAACAGCGAACGAATCTCGTTTAGGTTCCTGGACTAGTGCTCACTTGCACAACCTCAACCCAGAGACATGGCATGCCGAGGGAGCGGAGCTGACGCCCTCCTGCGCGCTCTGAAGCATTCCCATTCATCGGGTGGCTTTTTCCTTCGGCATTTCATCGTTTTGCGCATAGGAGACTCAACGATGTTCTAGATGTAACGTTACAACCCATGTTGAAATTAATTAAATGAACATGCTGCAAAAGTGATTTTTCCACAGTTATCAGTTAAGAGAAACATTCGCCCCCCGTTTTACACACATACACAACACGCTCGCGCTCCTCAGTTCTGATTTTTTTTTGCGCATGAAAAAGTTTGAAATCACTTCATGTCAGTGTGATACTGTGATCGTTTCTGCACGCACACACAAACTCGTACACATGCGCGCATGTGTGTGAAGTTAAGGGTGAAACACACACACACACACACACACACACACACACACACACACACACACACACACACACACACACACTTCAGCTGAGTCTAGGATGGATAACATATATCTGGCAAGGTTGCAGGCCTATAACATTTGTTAACTTCCATTTCACAAGGATGGAGCACTGAGAGTGCAAAGAGATGTTGGGATTTTGAATCACGCTGGTGCCCAGTATGGGAAGAGAGAAAAGAAGAAGAAGCAGTTCGGCTACCTATTTAAACAACAACAACAACAACAAACAACAACAACCAAACCGCTGATTAGCTACCCATCTTTTAGGAACTATCGTTCGTTAGGGGTGTCAGTGTAGAGTTAGGTATACCCCCTCCCTTCCGTCCTTCTCCTAGGATGGTTATCCTTCTCTACCATTCGAGGCACATATTGACGTCAAACCTGGAAGTAACCTGGGCAATGACAGAATGCTTGGCGGGACTCGGATTCGACCCAGGGAAGATTCGAACCCGAGATCTGTCATTTTCATGGCAATCTCTGACTCTCCTGACAGATGTTTTATCACTGGAGCCGTTCTTCCGCTTCGTCCGCAACAGCAAAGACATTCAAGTTAATGAAATTCTGTAAAAGCTTAGGCGATGAGTGAAACGAGCTCAATCGTTATAAACCGCCTTTGTGAAGTGAGCAAAGGCGACTCCACAATATTACTGTAAACCAAACACAAACCTGAACTTCAAAGCAAAAACAAACAAAAGAGGTGACTACGTAAACACTACACTGACACCACGAGAACACGTTAAAGATGGGCAGAGAAACTGACCCTTTGTGTACTACACGGTGGACGGCAGCGGGGCTCAAGGTCGCAGTTTATGTTGTTTACAGCCCAGCCGACCGCGTGGGACCATATCAGAGCTGGTGAGCTCGCAACGTCGAACTGCGCGAACTCGCCTTGGTCTTACTGTTTACTCAGTGCTCCATTACCCACCAGGCCGACAGTTGTTTCCATAGGCTACAGTACAGCTCACTGGTCGTCGTGTGTACAATGATTGTTGGGTGTTTTTCTCCATGCTTACCGGTCCAAACAAATGTCTTATTTCCACTGGAGGTGGAATACGCCGTACATCGGGATTCCCAGTTCAAAGAAAAGATTGAAAAGGAGAGCAGGGGAACTAATTCTTCCTTAACATTAGGCCAACAGAGGTAGTTTCCCTTGGTGAGTTTCTGGGTTTTTTCTCGTTGTTTTTTTTTCTTCGCGAGGAAACACGCCCTCTTCTCTCGACTCAAGTTTTGTTTGATTTTTTCCGCTCAAGCCGAGAACCTTTGAGTTAGCCAACGCCGCTGAAAGGCGAGCAGAAATTCTTCCTCTTCTTCACGAATTCCAGTCAATTTTTTCTTCGCTTGTTTTTCTCGTTACTTTTAACATGATCGAAGGACCTCTTCTCTCGACAAGTTTGTTTCCAATAATGGATTCTCAGAAGCGATCCTTGAGTTAGCCCTACGCCGCTCAAGCGGAGAACACTTTGTCTTCGACTCAGCAAGAAAATACACCAGAAAACTGATCGAGACCTCTTCACTACAATACTTTTAAACATGGCGAAGGACCTGGTCACCGTACCGAGACTGCTTTTCCTACAATACTAACAACCGTTTCGCTCCCCTCCCCGACTTCCCTGCAGCTTCATGCCGGAGACTGTTCCTGTCCTCAACAACCACGAGACATGCATTTATTGCACGGGTCTGCTCCCCTCTCAACCCCTGCAGCTCATGCGACTGTTAGTCTGGGTCTGCTCGGCCCTCAACTCGACGGTCCGCCCGTTTGGGCAAGGCTGTCGACCAACGCTCCCTATTTCGCCGTCCAACCAACAGTCCCAGGTCGAATGGAGGCAGGCCAGCGTCCATACCCCGCATGCTCTGCGCCCTCTACCCCGGGCGCTTGGCTCTGGAGGAACGGCAGGTAAACGAACGAGTGCCAGGTAGGCCTTGGACGAGTTTGTCTCCGAGGCACGGCACCAGCTCTAAGGAGGATTACCAGTGAGATCGGGCAATCCCCGGTCACTACAAGCAGGAAGAACTGGTCGCTCTCTGACCGCCCGCACAGAGCTATGTCTTGTTTGGATGGATACATGCGAACAGGAGCCTGCTGAGCGAGAGAATGGTGAGTTTGATGCTGACGTTTGTGATAGTGATGACGATGTTTCTCCGAGCTCTGAAGTTTTGTTAGGTAGAATAGCAGTCAGCAACGCTTGGTCAGTGAGGTTCATGCCCTCTCCAGGCAGTCATTGAAGAGATACGATGATGGCTTGGTCACTTTGTTCACGTGTCTTACTTTCCTAGCTAGGACCATGAAGCCCAAAGAGCAGCCTCTGACAATAACATTGCCTCCGCTGGCCCCTTCGTCCTGCTGTCCCAGACACAGATGTACGAAGAAGGCGCAGGTTAGCTGTTTTCTCAGAGACCGAAAGTATATCTCCAGAGAACAGAGTCAGGCTCCTGTGACACGTGGAGATGGTGTGACAAGCTGGGTGCCACTGCGAAATCCAAGACGATAAGCTCCTGGCTCAGGCAGGTCATTTGCGAGGCTTAAGTCTATGGCCAGAAACCTTTTCCTCCCCATATAAGATATCAGGGTATATGAAGTCCGGGCTCTTTCCACCAGTTACGCCCTCGCAGTCACTGACCTATGTCAGCCTGCTGGCTGGAGATGGATGACCACCTTTCGCACGTTTCACCTCAGAGACATTACAAGACACGGATGCTCTGGACTGTCTGGCGGGAATAGTGGTGGCTTGCAAGGCTACTTTTCCAAAGTGAAGCTCTTTCAAACCTCTTCTCTCGGTAGGTGCCACATTTAAAGAGAGAGAAACTTACGAAAAAAACACTGAAACACCTATTTTGCCACCAGGGGGCTGTAGCTGTGTGGATACACACTCACAGATGTTGCCTTTCACACGGTAGTTTTGAGTGTTCATCGCGCATTCTTGGACTAAGTCAATTGGGGGCCCCATCTCTCGCTACGTGATGTTTCAGAGGTCATGGCGCACTCCTTCACCTGGTTTATATGCAGCATTACCCACACAAAGTGCTAGGGCACTTGTCTGAGTTGGCCGCATCTGGTATCTACTTGAAGCATTTTTGTTGGCGTGGCCATCTAGGAAATGGCGCTGTAGTCCTCTTTTATTTGTACCTTGTTAGCAAAGTATATCGGGTGTTCTGGCGTACCCCTTTATTTTGGGATGGCGTCTTTACCACTTCTATCTGGTGTTCATGGTACACTCTGTTTTGTCTCCTTGTACATATTTGCCCCTGGGCGAGCACCAAGTCAAATGTTCATGTATATGCATTAAAGAACTTAATATCAGGCGACCAGTGGCATGTCCTATGCACTTGTTTGATGACATATGCTTTGGTCTTTTACATGAATTTGGTGTTCGTAGTACACCTATTGTATCACCGTCATCTTTTGCCCTCAGCCATTACCATATTTCTTTGACGTTACCATCTGTCTGAGTGTATGCGACCTCTACCCGTTAGGCAGCAATCGTTCGCATTGACGTGTAAGGACTGATTGGTTGAGTCTTCTCTTTTTCCTGACCCTGGCTCATTTTATTTTCTCATATTTGACCCATGCCAGCGGGGCCAATAAGGGAGAGCGGTGACAATTCTTTAACCCCAGGAGACAGCTGAGACTAACGGACATCGTCTGTTTGACGCCGAGCCATGGATGAGTGGTGGTTACCCTCGTGCATGTCTGAGTTTGAGGATTGGAGTGGTTTTTCAGGTGAGAATTTCCACCATCCTTTTCGATTTTCAGGCCTTTGTTTGGGCAGGTAAGTATGAACAAAAGGAATTTTACTACTAATAGTAGTTTTATGACATACTGACCTGTCCAGACACTAGGATCCCCCCCCCCCCCCATCTCAACCCCTCCCTCTCCCGGCAGTGCGGAAAACAGGGCGAAGACTGAATTCAGGCGGTGAGGATGAACAAAGTAGGAACTAAGGGAGACTACTCCTGCTTGCCTGACGGTTTAAAGACCCCCCCACTTCCTATCTGTGGGAATCCTAAGGTATGGTGTGTCCCACGCCCAGTGGAGGTAAAACATTTGTTTGGACAGGTAGGTATAAAAAAACTTTTTTTTTTGGTGAAATTCCTTTTCATGTAAATGTGAAGAAATACCCCCCCCCCCCCCCCCCCCCCATGCTTCCTATCTGTGGGAATCCTGAGGTATGGCGTGAGCCACGCCTGGTGGAGGTAAAGCATTTGTTTGGACAGGTAAATATATCATAAAACTTTTTTTGGTGTATAATTCCTTTTCATGTAAATGTGAAGGGGGGCGATGAAATTACTTCCCTTTACTTAACGTTCATAATACTCCTGGGGGAAAAGAGGAAAAAAGGTGGGTGGGTGGGTGTGGTAGTGGTGATAGTACTAGGTGAGGAAGGTGGTGGAATTCAATCATTCAAGTCAGCATTCATGGACCATTTAAACAAAAGAAAGCAAAAAATCGCAAAGAAGTTAAAAAACAAAAAAAAAACAAAAACAAAAAAAACAACAGTGTGAGCAGTGCCTGAAGTGAAAGGGAAATAACCTCATTTGTACTATGTACAGAACGAAAACACAGATATAGACACTAACGGTATAGGAGTTGATGTACGCATTTCTTTTATTTCACCTTTTTTATTTTTCCGCGGTGATGAGTGGTGCTCAGTCCCTCACGATGCTCACATTTACATACCCCTATTTGCGTTGAGCTGGGTAACTTGTTTTTGCAGTTATTCGACACAATCAATCTGGTTGTTGTTTAGGAGAAAGTTAAGTGGATTTCTTGTTATGAAATAAACATTTGTTTGAACATAAAGTTCAAGAAATTTCAAGTTTGTAAATGATTTTAAATTTCGTAATTGATGCTTGTCTTAAGTGATAAAGTGGTCTGTTCCCATTGCATCTGACGGGCTAATGACAGCCATGGTACTAACACCATATTGTGTGTGCAATGTAAGCACATCTATATTCATAAAGCTTCATCGATCTGTCCATTTTCAAAGTGTGATGGATTTCTGAACTGTTGTGCTTTTGCTTGAGGCTTCACAAACAATTCTAAACCTGCTGATATGAAAGAGAGTTGGAGTACAGAGTGAGGGACAGACAAATCCAGAGAGAGAGAGAGAGAGAGAGAGAGAGAGAGAGTGAGAGAGATCTGGAGAACATTTATCTGCAACCTTATCCAAACATGTCCTGCAACACACAAAACACACTCAACAAAATAAATGTTTTTTTTTTTTCATATTTATTATATTTTTCTTCTTTTATTTTTCCAATGTTTAACACATCCACTCACCCTCCCACCTTCCCAGTATCCCAAGTCTCTCTCACAGCATACATATTTGTGGGATGCACAACCCTTTTCACACCTACCATCTGTTGCAAAAATCTAGAAGGTGACAATGGATGTATGGCATAGGCTGATTGACGGGGTGGGGGAAGAACCCTAAGAACCAACCAACCTCAGAAAAAACACACAATGAAAGAAATAAAAGTCAAAACAATGGACCCAAGCTTCCAAGCTCTAGAACAGAACTTACTTAAAAAGACAATCCCCTGGATATCATGGAAATCTAATCAATACAAAAGCCTTTGGTTCCAAATAAGCAGTATCAGCAAAAACAGCTGGAAAAGAATGAAAGGGGTTCTTGAATAAAAAACAGTGAAATAAACATTTTTTCACACAAACACCTGATGAAAGTGTAAGCATGGTCCTTCAGTTATGAAAAAAAAAAAAAATGATCAGTAGTCAGCTTCATGGAAGAAACTATTCAAGAAAACCAAGACTAAAGGTCTGGAACTTTAGACCCACTCCTTTCCAGGTGGTATTATAACCAACTACTTAAGAGGGGGGTGGAGTGGGAGGGTGAACAGGTATGGTGGTGAACTTCTGAATCCACACTGAAATATACTTGCTGTATTTAAGTCACTTCTGTCAACATAGAATTAACAGAAAAATGATTTCCATAAAAAGGATAAAAAAAAAGAGAAAAATTTTCATCCACTGACTTTCACAAGAGCATGAAAATCTGGAGGTCAAGAGATAATCCACTGCATGCAGTTTGTATTCACTATTATGCAGCATCACAGAACTTGTTATTCATGAATAACCTTAATCTATGTCCATTTTGATTTTTCTTTGATTGATTAAATGGGTGGAAGGAAGTCTGGTTAAAATAACAACAAGTAAACTTGGCAGATCAGCACTCTTCTGCAGAAAGCATGTAACGCTCCTCGCCCATCAAAAGTAAACTGCAATCACACTGAAAATCACAGAATACTGGGAAAACAAGTATCTGACTTTGTTCCCCTGTTCTTCACCTATATGTGTGACGAACTCTCGGTAAGAACAATGCATCAATGGCTTCAACTTAAAAGAGTTATTGTCCTGGAAGTTCTAGAAGCTACAGTTTGTGCATTCCACCAGTGTCATAAGAATGTGTCATACTGATGATGACAAGTCTCACTGCTGAGGTTAATGTCAAGGCTCAGCTGAGGGACTCCAAAACCATTTCAGCTTACCTGGCCTTTGCCTGAATCAAACAACACCACAAAAAGTGAATGGAGCTGACTGAAACAAGTCCCATCACTTAACTCCTTGGATTTCAATCTGCCTATTCCTAGCAACTAGCCAGATGAAGATGTAATTACAAAAAAAAAAAAAAAAAAAAGATCTGAAGAAACAGAAAACACTACACTGACATGGAAGGGTGAGGGGGGATTCCTGAAAAAAGACGAAGGGAAGGGGTGGGAGTGGGGCGGGACTGGGAAGGGGCGGGCGGGAGGTGATTAAACTGCAGTTCACTGGCAACAATTTCACGTGACATTATGTCCACACAACTGATGCTAATGACAATAGCATTTAAGTCCCCAGTTCCACAGCAGCACTGGACACAGCTCTACATGAAAGGGTTGTGCAGGTCACAGAAGGCCATTCAGCAAAAGCATGTTCTCTTTCACTCTGTCCCCTCCCCCCCCCCCCCCCCCACCCTGTTTAGTACAACGAGAGAAACAATGCTGTCAAGAACCAGTTCTGTCACAACATACAGTCACACACTACAGACAACAGGAACATAGAAAAAAAGCAACCCCCACTACGGCCATTATACTTGGTAATAATTTTTCTGCAAAAATCTAAAACAAAAAAAAAAACAATGGAAAAGCAACCAAGACTACCAATTGCAGGGATGGGAAAATTAAGCAGCAAAGCGTGTAACACACGCTTTTTCACAATTTCATAACAAAACTAAGCAAAACATGCTTCTGCTTGGCAGTAACCGTGTATGGGCGTGAAAGGAGAGCAGTTCAAACAAAAGTGCTCTCACTTAGCTGTTTTCTGTAAGCTTTGTTTCTGTTAGCCAGCTTTGACATACTTCTGAGGTCTCCCTGAAACATGAATCATCTTGGGCGCTGAACTATGGCAGCAATAAGCCTTTTCTCCACAAGGCCCTTCTCACACCCCTGCACCCCCGCAAACTCCGCTCACTGCATGACAACTGATGATTCAAAACAAAAACTTCAGTCTAGCAAATGTCAGTGACGACCTTCTTTTCTCGAGTAAGAACAGTTATCCATGGAATTACTGTCAATATCAGCAACCATTCAAACACACAAAAACATGATGCTGAAAAAAAAAAAAAAAAACAGGCAGACAAAGAAATGAAAAAAAAAAAAAAAAAAAAGAGTGAAAAAGTTGCACTACACTATCCACTATTAACAGCTAAAGAAGCAAAGTTAAACTCTGGGTAATGTGGCCGTAGATTAGGTCATCACATTAGCACTCGCAAATTCAAATCCCTCCAAACATATTCACCAGTAACCAAATACTACTTCCATTCGCTCTTGGAAAAAAAAAAAAAGGAAAAAACCCCCAGTTACACTTCAATGTCTGCAAGTGCTGCTACTCAGCTCCCAGAATTCATATGCACACACTCCAAATGCTGAGGAAATACCTCAATGATGTTTGTACAGATCAAATGTGCTAAAGACATCAACTCCACACTTCCTGGCATTGGAACAGTCGAACCATCGAACAAGAACTGTTATTACAAGAATAATGAAGATGCACAACACCTGAGAAATAATCAAAGAGCAATTGCTGGGATCACACACTTCAATGGCTAATATCTTCTTTCTAATGTGCACTGCTCTGTGCACAATTGACACATTAACAAATGATGAGGATATGTTGTGTATGTACACTATGACAGAATGTATGCAGACACAGACACACAAACATATTCATATGAACTCTGAAGATCGCTTATTTCTGTGTAAACCTTCACCACAATGTAGACTACTATTTCTGTGTAAGGTTACACTATCCTACAATTCTCTTCTTCATATTGTATAATACTCTTCTTCATACATGTTTATCTGCTTTCACGGTTCAATCTCATGTTGAAGCCGGGGCTCTTTTCTATTACTTCTGTTGTAAAGTACCCAATACCCTTCATTACATTTAAGTCTCTATAGCTTATTTTTCAAATTCTAAAGATTCTGATTTGATTTAGAACTACTATCAGAACATACTGATTTTGTACTCTTATTGTTGTAGAGATTTTTCCACATTAAAAACAAAATCTTCAACAGTATTATTTCCTTGTCCTTCACACTTTTTTCTTTTTTGATTCTAAAGATTTCAAATGTCCGAGTACACCTTTTGTCCATTTGAGAGGTGTTTTTTTTTTTCTGTCTCTTGAAATACCAGGCAAACTCTGACCAAAAAAAAGCGTCTACAACAGCCATTTCTTTTCGCGATAGCTGCCAAAAGGAACTCAACTACCATGGAACACAGAGTGATTTAAAAAACATTTAAAAAAAAAAAAAAAAAAAAAAAAAAAAAAAAGCAATAACTGGCAATGATCCTCACTTTTTATGCTGTAAAATATGTACATGATGTGGATGAACAAGGAGAATGGACAGCCTCCCTATTACTGCAGTGTGTATACATGTATATCCATATCCTTATACATGAGAATGGACAGCCTCCCTATTACTGCAGTGTGTATACACGTATATCCATATCCTTATAAACATTAATCTAACTATGATAACCGCTAGAAAAAACAAACATCAGGCTTCCAAAAAGATGTCGAAAATGAATGGTCAAACACGTTTACAATGGAGTATAACCAACCGTACTATATTCCCTCCCCCTGATCAGATGAAGCGGTTTAACAGGAAACCATTAATTACTCGGTCCAACTAGTTACAGTTTCCAATCTTACTTGAAGGAGAGCTAGGGGGTAGGGTGGGAATGGAGAGGCAGGGTTGGGAGGGGGAGGTGAGAGACAGGTGGGGGTGGGGGTGGGTGCGTGGATAGAGACGATGACTGAAGCTTAGCAGTTCCAACTGCTGCTAACTCAGTTCAAGGTAAACCCAGAGTCCACATTCTTCTTGATTTTCATCCACATGACATGCAGGGCTGCAGTTTAACATCAGCATTGCCTTGTAACCTGGCACACTCTCACTTATCAAGGTCTCTGGCCACCCAGCCATCAAACTCCTGCAATCTACAAAGAACAAGGACATTCACTCTCATATCTTAAATTAAGCAAGTCAAGCCACACACATGCAGGCACACTGGATGAAGATAAAACAGAAAAGCAAAATGGGAAAAGAGGGAAAAGTGTTTCTCTACCTAAATCCATTCAGCTTCAAACCAGGAGGTACAAGACGTATACTGTATGTACAAATTTGTGATCCCTCCCCACCCCAACTACCCCTCCAAAGAGAAAAGGCGTACAAGATATGCTGATTTTGTGAATGATCAGTATATCCAAAATTAAAAAATTTGAACAGGAACCCGGCTCATATGCATTCTGTACACGTCCGTCCACGCATTGACACACACACACATCATTAAGTTTCAAAAAGATTGATTACCGAGTTATTTACACATGACGAGTGATCTTAGACTTGGGAGACAACAGACTCAAAACATGACAAAATTACACATGCACTTTCATGCAGAAATAGGGGTGGTGGGGGTGGGGGGAATGATGGAACATACACATAAGAGGTGGTTTGCGTGGTGTGCGTATGCATGAGAAAGTGCTCCAACACCACTGAAATGACATTTGATGATGCATTTTCTTCTCAACACCAAAAACCAATGACATTACACGAGGACAGTACCCTCTAACCAGGCAGCACCACAGAAAAAAATATTCACGGCCTGGAATTTTTTCCCCCAGCTTTTGCAACTTAAAAAATTAAAACATACAGACAATGGTGGTGGTGGCAGGAGGTGGGTGTGGGTGTCTCAGAGTACATTACCACTGACAATGACATCACACTATTTGCTCCAAGGAAAATGCCCTGAAGAAAAAAAAAAAACAAAACAAGAAACATCACACACACAAAATCACTTAGATATTTTCAATATCCTTGTGGAATTCCTTTAGCTCTTGCTGACTGCATTAGATGTCTGACAGTGTGGCTCCATGCTCCAAACTGCCACTGCAGTGTCTATGCTGGAGACCACGCCTTGCTGATGACCAGATATGCAGCCTTGTGCTAAACCAATGTCAAACTTCCCACTTGGCATTACCTAGATTTACTAGTTGGAAAAAAATAACTCCCCTCACCTCGTGAAAATTGTAAAGCTTAAGTGCCAGGTGAAGTGGCCCTTCTGATCAGAATGAGACACAGATGCTGTGGTTAGGGAGCAAACTTTTTAAAGGTATCAGATAGATAACCTTGCAATGCTCTTTGTCAACTAGCCTTCACAATTTAACAAGATCATCAATTTTCTTTGATCATCGAGATCTGCTCATCTTCCCATGGTTACAAACACTAGTAAAAATCACAAAAAATTACATCCAGACACTCATATCTACTTTATTTAAAAAAAAAAAAAATTACATTTACTTCCCTCTTTGTGCTTCTTATGCTAGTGGCAACAAGAAATTGACAAAGTAACTGAAAATTATCCAGGTGACTGCAATGATGATTTTGACGACGATTTGGCACAAGGCTGTCCAATGAAAGAAAGCCTAGTTTGCTGCCAAGCCATGAAGTCTCAACCCACAGTATCCCGACAGCACTGCTCTCTCTCATTCCCAGGGACAAAAGCTTCTCCTCAAATTCACTCGGACTCTTCAGAGGGTAGAGGATGGGCGAAAGACAAAAATGATACTAGACATACATAGTTTACAAGCTTGACAATTACAAAGGACTGACTGGACACTGAGCATATTTTACTTTAGAGCATACCACATATCCACCAACAAACACACCAATCACATACTCGCACCCCTCACATACATATATATGCTCCTCCCGTTTCCAACCATGATCATACACAACAAGGTCCCATCAATCAGAGAGGACAGAGATAGCACAGGTGTGTTACAGAACAGCTGTGTTACAGAACAGGTGTTACAGAACTGGTTATTTGAGGACACCTCCGAATGTTGAAATCAAAGTATGTCTAAGTTTGTGTGTTGTGGGACAGTTTCACCATTGCATTGTACTGCAGGAGAATTCTGCCTACCGATCAACCAAAACATCCTCTCATCAAGCCTTCGCTGAAGGGTAAGTCTTTCACTTCCTAAGAAAAACTGGAAACTGCACTCCCAGAGGGATGATCTATCTTAGTCTATACCAACAGCGGGAAACAAAAGAAAACAAAAACAAGAAGAGATTTTCAGGCGTAATCCTGTTTCTTTCTTCCACACATCTCTTGTTAGCATTACACACATGAAAATGTGATCTTGTAGCTGCAACAGAACTATATCACATTTTATATTCAGATGCAATCTCTCCTGCATGTACACCTATGTACACAAACTCTGTCAACCTTACGCTTCCATCCTCATCAATCCCAAAGACCTTCCAACGCATGTTCGCATAAACCCTTGCACACGCTATACAACCCTAACCTGAGCTTGCTCAAACATGAATCAAATGGTGGTGTTTTCATGCACAAAATGCAGGTCCAAAGCAGTGACTGGAACAATCGAGGTAAAACAATCAGCAACTATCAGCAGCGAGTAGTACTGACTCTTTCAACTCCCAAATTTGACTGGAAACAAAAGTAACAATAACAACATCAAAGAAATAAAAGTAAAGAGAGAAAAGAAATACATCCACAAAAGTAAAATTCACCAGCACATGCCATCTTTAGTCCACTAACTTTTTGACTTATGCCAAGACGTGCAACATTACCCCTTCCAGAAAATAACACCCTTCACCAAACAAATAACTTTCCACTCACAAATAAAACAGAAATCCTCAAGTAAGTCTTCTCAGGGACCACACGCATATCTGATTAAAAGTCAAAAGACTTATACTGTGGCAGATGGGACAGTCTTAATCCCCTATTCTAAAAAGGGTCAGGCACATGATCTTGCCGGGGAAGAAAAAAAAAACTGAACATAGCAAAATGGTCTTCAACTAAACCTCTTCCTCAGCGCAAAAGGACTGCCACTAATGCATCACACTGATCTTCACCAACAATCCTGCTCTGCTGTAAACATTCCAGACAGCTAGTGAATAAATGACCTAGTTAGGCTGCCTTTACTCTGAATCCTGCCAGCCAGCTGCTACCAGCTAGACAAGGCACAACTGGACTTTGCTGAGAATAATGTTTTCAGTGGCAAGAAAAGGAAGTCTAGAGTTACATATGCCCATCGAACGATCATCTACAAAGCTGCAGACTGCATGAAAATGTTCACAGAATTAGCCCCTAAGCGCTACCCATGCAGGAACTGTGCTTAAAATGGAAGGAAAGCAGGTCGACACTACTATTTCAGGCTCTTTTACACTTTACAAGTAACACTAGATATGTTAACCTATACATTTTTGGACAGTAGAAATAATGCAAAGTAATAAAATAAAACAAAATGAAAAACCAAAACACCTGATATCTTACCTGTTATGTTCTGCAACTAGGGAAATATAAAGCAAGACTTGTGCCAAGTGATAAAAAGAAAGTGAAAAACGTGTGAAAAGCTTTGTCCACCGGTGACATAATCAAAACAACTCAGAAATACCACAAAACTGCAGAAAAATATCCCCTTTAGTGATTTTCTGTCCCAGAACTTTGATCCTGGGCCTCTCATGGTGTCCACTATCGGTATCATGAGACATGCCCACCTATGCCATGCCACCCATGTACCCTTCAAAATTATGAAGCAACTAAAAAAAAACACCACCACCAGATATTTCTGAACAAAATTACCACTTATTTCAGTTAGCATTGCTTTTAAAAACATTTGGCAAAAATGATTTAAAATCAACTGCTAGCTTCATTCTAACCAGAATTATCAACAGGTTCATGGCCACCTTACCCCTTCTTTTGTGGCAGTGAACATACAGACTGAAGAACAAAGCAAAAATGTCCTACTTGAAACAAAACATACCAAACTAACTTCATAATTTACCATCACACAATGCCACTGGCGCTTTCAGTGACAGACTCCTCACATGTGCAACTTGCACACAATTCGTGATAGTCACCATTCATTCACGATTTTTTTTCCCCTTCAAAAACATGCTTAGAAAAAGTAAAAAAAATAATACAACAGTGAATCTAGAACAAGACAGTCACAACTAAATGAAATTTGGCCAAATTCTGTAGGTTACAAATAATGGCATGACAATATGAATGTTTGACCAAATACAGAGCCATGTGGTGGCTCAGGAAAGATTGAGCCTCCAAGGCTTAAGGCATTCTTCTCCTACAAACTTACATTAAAAAGAGAGAGAGAGAGAGAGAGAGAGAGAGAGAGAGAGAGAGAGAGAGAGAATGAGAGAGAGAGAGTAAAGTATTTCAAAATTCTTCAAAGACTGAGGAATCTCCTAATCACTGCACTTAACAAGCATTACTAATAATGCCTGGTTAAAGTCAGGGAGGACAATGTACCCCTAATACTGAACTCCTTGCCCAACCATCCTACTCTGCAGATGTACTCTCCCAAATTTGGTGCAGTGGGGCTGGGGGTCGGGGGAGAATTTTTACTTCATTTTCTTTCTTTCCCAAACTGGTAAGATATCTGATAAAAGTTCTTTGCACCTGTGATAACCATGCATACATCAGCATTTACACCTTGCTGATTTGTATTTTCATATACACCAATCTCTCTCTGTACAAATGTTTCTAATACAAAAGACCCTCTCCGTCACGACCATCAGAAATATCACTAATACAACACCACCTTCCACTTTTTCGCGACATGCTGTGTGTAGGTGACGGCAGGACAGCAGTTCATTGACCCTGCCATGTTTGAGTGACTGCATGAGTCTACAAAAAATTCTGTTTTTTCCTTCTACCTATTAATGAATGCCACCATATCAAATACCCAGTTTAAGGTGTCAGCTGATGGAAAATGTACTATTTAAAATAAACAGATGGTCTTTTTTTTTTTTTTTTTTTTTTTAAATCCAAAGAGCTTAAAACAAGAAATGTCATATATTTTTGTGTTCAACAATAAATTTTTTCTTTTTTTTTTTTTTTTTAAGTCACAACAGCATTTTAGTGTTAGCTAAAAGGTATCTAAGGGCATACTGAGTGATACATATTCTTGTTTTACCCTTTCCATTGCCTTTATTGTTGCATCAAAAGCCTGAACATTAGAAGAAGAAAAAGAAAAAAAAGGGGCTGTTGCCAAGGGAAATAATTAGATATGCAGCGTCCATAGTGAAAGAATCAAAAGGATTTTCCATTAGGGAATATGAATCTAGCTTGAACACAAATCTCCCCAACAACAAATTTCATGGACAGTTCAAAGGATCTTCACCAGAAGGCTTCCATGAGTGAGATTTAAGCAGTTCTCTGACATGTACAGATTTCATATGAAAAGATGCACAGCAACTTCATGATGTTCAATATATACCCAGGATGCTTGTGTAGAAAGCTATGCAAAGTTTATCTGTATTTTCGGGTTTTTTTTTGTAAGCCAAAAAAGCAAACACTGGAAAAACAAACATACAAACACACAATAAGTACACCATGACGATGAACCAAATATTAATGCTACTGATATGCGATCTAACCAAATCACAATACAAAAAAAATGTACAGGATCCCCAACTTTTTATCTGAACACTGTATATGCAAAAAAAAACAATCAAAAGTCAAAACATGACATCAATTAAACCAACACCCTTGGAGACTTTTTGAGAGAGAGAGAGAGAGAGAGAGAGAGAGAGAGAGAGAGAGAGAGAAGACGAAGAAGAAGGAAGTGAAGATGGCGACAAAGAAAACACTAAGCTGAGATAGTCACATGGTAATTTTTGTGGAAACTGTATAATCAGACCTCTCAGCCTTAAACTGTCCTGAGAAATAAAAAGTGTGACCAAGCAAAGATGAGTAACAAACTCAAATGAACCCATTCTTTGTTCTACACCTCACTGCCACTTTCAGAGTGCTTCTGAACGATTCTGATCTAAATCTTTACAACCAGCCTGCAACCTCCTTCCCTGGCCCCCTTTCTCATCATATATTATCCTGTCTCCACAAACGAACATCAAGTGATTAAGATTAAAAAAGGAGAATTACTGTGCCGCCAAACAAAAGAATAATCATATATTTTTTGTAATTCATTTATTCTTCTGTTTGGCAGCACAGTAATTCTCTTTTTAAAATCTTGTTTCAGTTTCTGCCTGCAGTCACCTCACCTTCAGACCATCAGTCAAGTGATCAAACATTGATCTGACTTTCTTCACAAAGGGGCAACACAAGCACTGAAAAATTTCCCTGTATGAAAACAACTTGGTCACCAAATACATAAGCCGTGGGAAGAAAAAAAAAAAAAAAAAGGTACCTTCCCAAAGCCCATAACATGCAGTGTTAGAATTCGTTTGTAGCTGATCTGTACTATACTGACTGATTTTATACTGAACAATAACCATGTTCAGAGAGAGTTTCCTGCCCTTCCCTTGTGGCAGTGCACAGTTCCCTACGCTAGCAGCAACACAGCAAGCACGGCTTACTAGGATCATAGTGGGGGAGGAAAGGAAGTCAATCAAGGCTTGATCTGATCAGACTTCCTCCCTAACTCAACTGCTAGGGAAAAAAAAATGGGTTTGCCAAACACAAAAAAAAAGATTTTTTCAGACAGCAAATGTATCTGAATGAAGTATGCTTTGTTCAAATAATGTCATGTCGATGAAAGTACTATTTGGTGAACAAAAAACTCACCTTGAAATTGCGCAAAACTTGACCAAGTTTTAAGCACGGCTGGCCTATGATTATTATCAGATTATATGTAAATAAACACCGGGACAATCAATATTTCGTATCTTTTACCCCTTTACTCCTAAAGATTTAATTACATGTATTTTGTTTTCATCTTAATTAATAGGCTAAAAAAATCTGACACTCCTTTAACCCGACATGTTTGAACACCAAAAATGTACTACCACTTTAAATGATGAAGAAACGCCATCAGCAGGCTGAGGCTGGCGAGTGTGAGTGTTTTGACACAGAGTATGAATACACACAGGATTTAAATCTGTTAAACGGTTACAAACCATAACATTTTCACACTGGTCATTATGTCATGGCTGCTTTTGAAATCAACAACAGACACCATCCACAGTGTACAAGTTTTAAGATAGACATAAACATGAAGATGGAAAAAGAATGCATGTGTGTTGGTGTGGTGACGGTGACGAAGAGTGAGAGTGAGAAGGGCATGAGACAATAACGCAATATGATTTTCATCAAGTCAGCCACACATTCACATCTTCCTTTCTTTAGATATTTCCAATACCACTTCAATTGGTACCAAGTGCTTCATACCAGAAAATGTCACCACTGACACACAAAGTGCCCCATTATCAGCATTCATCCTTATGACAGTTTCAACCAATGCCAGATTTTCATCAGCATACACCATCGTAAGCTTGGTCTTGTTCACCAGGTTACTCCGTTCAGCTCCTGGTTTCCACTGTTCAGCTGAAATCAGTTCAGAGGGAAACTTCAACCACATTCTCAGTGGATGCCTTTGTGATAACACTAAATAACAGCAGAAATGGCTGGTACTGTGTTTCATCCCAGCAGTCTCTGTAACAGTTGCTCTTGTTTGTCAAGTCTGGCACATATCTGAGAACTTGGTCTGCTCAGAGTTTTTCGATTGACAACACAACACACTGGCGAGAGGGAAATGTAGGAATACATTTCAACCATGCTGCTTTTCGGTCAAGCTGTCTGGACCAGACATTCTGATATTCAACACTTGCACCTCACCTTCAAGCCAAGTCTGGCTCCACCACCTCCACAGCCAGAGATGATGATGGCAAACTCTTGGCCCCAAACAGATCAGAACCAAATTCCAGCTTGCATTCTACCTTGTTCCATCTCAGTTCTGGATTCCTCCCTGCTTCACCAGTCCGCACAGACAGGTATCCTGAAGATCTGTCATGTCACTCTCCCCCTGGTTGAAAACCTTCCCACTGGACAAAACTCTGGCAGCCAGTGAAGAAGCGTCTTTCCCCCCTAATGGCATCTCTGTTCTCTGAGCGACCCACTATGTACACTGTTTGGCCCTCCAGGCCGGTGTAATGCATGAGTTCCCATGTGAGTTGGCACTGGTTCACTTGAGCTTGAGCTTGATGGAGTTTTTGAGCGGCACAAACCCTGTGCCTGTGGGCGGCAGACCAGTCTGTGGACTTGTTAGCTCTGGTAGGTCACTGGCCACCACGGATGGCTGCAAAAGAAGGTGAGAGGTTTCAAACACTGAAATGCAACTGAAAAAAAAAAAGGTGAGGTATCACTGTATTTTCCTGGTGTCACACCACTTTTCCCATATCATCTATACACTTCATAAATGAAACTGTAGTTCATATATTTAGATGTGGAAATGCCTACAGGTTTCAGTCTTTTTATATGTGATGTTACCCTTTATTTTAATGATAACAACAATTTCATTTTGCTTTAACTCTCTTGACAGCAGGTGCCCGCTAGCACCCGACGGAAAATCACACAGCAAAAAGGCTGAGCGCCTGCCAGCGCCCGGTAAAACACGTGGCAACATGGGCGCCGTCATGTTTCTCGTAGAAAAGGAAGTTGCGAGAACGTTACTTTCTTCTTCCTGTAGCCATTTACTTCCATTTGCAAAAAACCGCGAGTCGATACGTGCCGTGGTTCTCGAATTACGAATTTTTTAAATTTTGAGGTTGAAATGCTGTTTTTCGCCATGGCTAACTTGATTTCTGCCATTCTATAATAATGAGATTAGTGATGGAGATACTGTATTTTGTAGGATTACGGCATAAGACTTAATGAAAGTGCTGGGTAATGAAGCTTAGAGTGACCTAGATTTCGACTGAGATGAGGTTCCAGGTATGATGAACAACATTCGGAAGAAAGTTCTGAAGAAGAATTTTTTTTTTTTTTTTTTTTCCCCCGAGTAAATGGCTCATGTGACATTCTTCAAACTTACGATATAGCACAACATATATATTCGTAGGAATTAAAAAAAAATTATTTTCATTTCATTATTATTTCCTTTCCTCTCTCTTAAATTAATTTTTTTTTAATTTGGTAACCATGTTCAATTTACGGAGTAACTTACCTTGCTGATGGTTTTCGGTGTAACTAAGCTCAGATAAGTGCATACTGAAGAGGGAATCAGCTGCCTATGACGTTTACCTTGACGGGCACTTTGGCAGAGGCGGCTGTGGGTTTGGAGGCAGCATTAGCAGCAGCAGTCTCTGATGGTATGTGAGGCTGATCGATGTCAGGTGACATACTGCTGTTGACAGAGCTGCTGGATGATGCATTGGACTTGTCATCCACCTGCATAGGGGAGGTTGAACCCTATCACACCATTGCACACACAGAATTAATCATCAATTCACAGACTTATTGCTGCTGGAAAAGCAACATCATTTACAGCTTTTATTATTATAGTCAGTTGACAGTAATGGCCTCTTCAAGGCTGCCGAAACATAGAACAAAAAAGCTACATCTTGAATAAGGGTATAAGAAAAAATCACATTCTAAAAGTACCAAACAACAAAGACACTTTTCATATACAATAAATACTACAGAGCCAGTCATTCCACTTACTTTCTTATTCACAGATAGAAAATATTGATGAAAAACATTTAAATGAAACAACACTTTTTCACAGGAAAAAAATTCAAGGGTTTTTCAAGGGTTTCTAAAGGGGATATTTTAATTTTTAAGGGGCAAATTTAGCCGTACAATTGAAAAAAAAAAAAAAGAGTGAATAATAACCTTACACATGTAATCCAGCCATGATGATAAGGTGATTACACACCACTTCTGTAGTCTTTCCCATGCTCAATATCATATACATACAAAAAATTAAAAATGAAGTCTTATACAGAAATTGAGAAATCAGAAAAAGAAAACCTTCAATCTGCTTTCCAGACCAGTATCTGACATGAATTTCCAGCTGCTTCTGTTTCAAGTCCTTGTTCAATGATTCATCAAAAAGCATGACATATTCATTAACTCTCTACCGGCAGCTGCAGCCGAGGCCTCCTCTCTAGCACATTTCAGGAGGGAGCTCAGCAAACTTTACTTTTAAAATACAGCCACTGTATGTGCTGTCGTGTGGAAGTGTGTGTGAATGGGTTGCGGGGGCTGGACTAACTACCTAATGCTTGTTCTGGGCAGGATAGGGAGCAGGGTAATCCCTTTTGAAAAGGCGAATGTGGGTAGCCTTCCTGCAGCTCCACATTAACTGGTTTTTTTTTTTTTTTTTTTTTTTTTTTCCCCATTTCAAAATGGAGTGACTGATGGCTGAGAATGAAGCAAATGTAGAAAGAGAGGGGGTTAGTTACCGCCAAGGACATTGACACAAAGCACAGACACAAGACACACAATGCAATTCGACCTCTTGGGTCTTCAGGGGGGGAAAAAAAAAAAAAAAAAAAAAAAAAAAAAAAATCACACATTTAACATTTTAGGACAGTACAAACAAAGAACGAAGAGTGACTTATCTGTCCATGTGGTGGTAGGAAGAATGGCCGCCAGACGGAAACGACAGGGGGGATGAGAGAGAGGAGGGGGGGGGGGGGGGGGGGGGGGGGGGGGGGGGGGGGGGGGGGAGTGAAACGATGGGGTTGTGTAGCTGGTTTAGTTAGGTGGTGTGATATATATTTGTGATGGTTGTGGTTAAGGTGGATTGATAATAATAATGGGGGGGTAAGGGGGGGGGGGGGGGGGGGGTATTTTTTTTTTTTTATATTATATTATACATATTTTTTTATATATATATATATATATAGAAGGGATAGTCATGATAATGATAATGGTAGTAATTATAATAACTAGATGAATAAAATGAAAGTAACTGTAATAACAAAAAAATTAAGTGAATAAAAAATAGATAAATGATTTTTTTTTTTTTTTGTTGTGTGTGTGTGTGTGTGTGTGTGTGTGTGTGTGTGTGTGTGTGTGTGTGTGTGTAGGCTAGCTGGTAGTAAGTTAGGGGGGGGTGTGGTATGAATGCTGTCTTTTTGAACATGAAAGTAGGATTTTCTTTTCTTTTAACAAATGCGCACTTAAATGAGTCACTTAAAAGTCTATGGAGACGACGTGACGATTGATTGAAGATTCAGTCTGTGATTTCACACTCTTTTTTCAGTTCTGACAGAAAAAAAAGGAGCAATGCCAAAAGTTGCAAGACATCTACTTTTGGTTCCCCCCACTCCGATAGTTCGTCGCAATCGATCGAGGAATATGGAAGCATTGCTGCAAACAGTTTCGCGTTGTCTTAAGCAGATCGGAAACTGTAATGATTGTTGATGGCATGAATCGTCCACAACACTTTCAGCTTTCAACACATCTGTCCCACTTGCTGTTATTGTGGATTGGCTGACGATTCTTACTGAGGAAAGGGTCTGACCCGATTTGATGAATTTGATGATTGCCGAACGAAGTCCGTAAGACTACGACCGGCCTACTCGCTTTATCCAATTCCACGTACGTTTTTTTTCCTCTTTCCGTGATTTGCAACCGCCAATTCGCCCATTGTCCGAACATCAACGGTCTTTTTGCACACTTTACAGAAAAACGCATGTTTGTTGTCTCTGCATTCAGTGATCCAGCTTCGATATTTTCCTTCTGTAGCCACAACGGATCAAATGCGTAATTTCCCTTTGGCATGATGATGACAGACGCAACAGTATCGGACTTCGCCGAAGATGAGGGAGCATGGCGCCCTTTGTCGGAAGTCGAACTGCGCATGCGCAAACGATAACCGACTATTGAATTGCTTCCCTTTGCTTGAAAAGCAGACGACACGCAACACGATTCGAGAGGCGAAAATCGATGTCCGAAGTCTCGTTCGCGTTTGTTCTCCGATTCGTCTTCAAATGTTACGGTCAGTTTCCGAAAACGATTTTTTTAAGGGGATTTCAAGGGATCAAGGGATGGTAGGGATATCTGCAGTTTTCAAGGGTTTTCAAGGGCCTTCACCCCCCACTTCACTAATCTAATTAACAGATTCTGCTCAACACTTTTACCTTTTATAAACCATACAAACGAGCACTTTAACACAACATAACGCAACTTCAAAACAATACCAACATACAAAAACTCATAACTTAAGAAACATAAAAAAAAAATAATATATAAGATATATCAGCTGCCTATGAATTTTCCAATGCACACACACAAAAGAAAAATATTCGAAATGTATAACCATCAAATTTAAAACTGTTCTCCGAATTCTCATCGTGTCCAGTATTTCTCAAATTTTGTTTATATTTACCATAACTACCTGTGTGAAAAAGTCAAAAGGATTACCTGTTCCCCATCTTTGGGTTTCTTAGGAGGACTGCTAGCAGAAAAGGGTGAGCCTGGCCGTTTGGATGCAGAGTCATTCATCTCCTGAAACACCATTCCACTTTATGCTGACAACCTGCTTTCTCAGCCATCATTTCAGGTGAGGAAAATCAGTGCTCATCGCCCTTACCCAGCATCAACATTACTATCAATGGATAATGGAACTGGAAAAACAAATGGACAGCGTAATGGCATGATGACTGAGAGGTTTTGGGTTTGAACTATACAAGTAGCCTCTCTTCAGCATTTCATTATAAAGCTATCTTGAGCAAAATGTACCAAACAAATAGATCAATTTGATCCAGCGCTAGACAAACTGGGGTTACAGGTTAGGTAAGGTCAATGCCCCAAAGCCCAATGATCACAGAGGTAGTGAAATGTCAGAGGTCCATTAGGACGGCATTTAAGAAAAAGCTGCCAGTCCTTTGCCTACCTTGACCTTACCTGATCTCATCAAGAACCAACCCATGGGCATACCATAAATATACCACCTCATCAGCGATCTGAATTTGTGATCAGCAGCTCCTCAGACAAATGCTATCAACCTCCCCCCTACCCCCCCTTATTAACCTCTGAATCACACCAAACTTTGTATGAAAACGCAATGGTGGGATCTGTCTGATGTACATGTGTCTGTGTATGTTCTGTGATGTTTGCGATTGATCACTGTCGTCACTTGCCTGTACATAAAACTCACCACATCTGGGGGATCAAAGTCTTTGTCAACTACATTTGAACACATCTCAGTCACATCTGAATGGTTTACAATACTGTCTGAATCTTTATCATGAATTTAGCAGCACCCAGACAGTTCAATCATCCACAATCATGCCTCTGTCACCGTCACTTACTGTTGTCAAAAACACACACACAACCAAAACTTTTTTTTTTCTTTTTTTTTTTTTCTTTCAGCTCATTCTCAAGGCATTGCAAAGGAGGTAAAGCACATAATCATTACAAATTAATGCAACTGCCACACTTTTCAGATGCTGACCACCGTTTGCAGAATTCTGTAATGACATGTCGTTCGTACAATTCTCCAATATTAAAACCTTTTTGTGTCCCCTTTAATTAATGACAGAAAAATCCAATATACCTCTGAAGAATCCTTCAGCACGGTACGCTCACTCCCAGAGTCAGAAGCAGGGACAGCATTGGCAGAGGAGTTGTCACTGGGATGCCACACCATACTGTCAGCCTGCTCACTCAAACTCTCCGACGTGCTGGGAGTGCCAACAGACACTTCCGCAGCCTGCGACTCTTGGGAGGTTTCGTCCTCTTCTGCTTTAGCATGGGAATTACTGGACTCGGCCTGCTCGGGTTTGATGCTGGGATTTTTGTCCACACTGGAGCGTCTATCTCCAGCACCACTGCCGCGAGCCCCGTCCTTCTTCTTGGGCCGGCCAATGTCCAGGATGTGTTTGGGTACATAGTTACTAAGCTGTTTTCTGGAACGACACAAACATCATCAACGGGGCTTAGTTCTTCCAACATAGGGGTTGAAATCTTCAGTAACGCAGTTCCAAGAAAAATCTGAAGTGAGAAATAAAATGACCCACTATCTAAAACAAAGAAAAACACAAACAACCCCCCCCCAAAAAAAAAACAACAACACAAACACAAACAACAACAACAAAAAAAAACAACTGAGGATCAAATGAAGGACATAGGGTGGTCAAACACAGACAGATTCAGTCTCTTTCTTTTTCTATGTTTCTAATGTGTCAATCCAAGTGTGTTTCGAGTATGTTCTAGGATATAATTTAGAAAACACACACATACACACAAAACCTTTAGTGTAAAAACCACTGCAGTATGTACACACAAAATCTTTAGTATGAAACCACAGCTATATGTAAATGCCTTGTCCGTGTCCTAATAACCACTTACTCTCACTCAACAACTTGACAGCAATTGGAAAGATTTCTAGTGGCTTGTGAATCCATCTCTAGTGGTTTGTGAATCCATTCACAACACAAAAAAAAAAGGGAAAAAAAAAAAAAAAAAAAAACAGCTACCCCCCTCCCTCCCCCTACAAGTTAACATGCACATGCAAATAAACAAAAATTTTTCTTCAACTTTCATGTAACTAAGTGAATAATTAATCATTTATTTTGTTATGCACTCACCTCCTTAGGTAAGTGATTTCCACTTTCATGCCTTCTTTGAACAGGTTTATATGCATTGCCTGTTTGTGAACTGTAACAAAACAGAGAGAGAGAATTCACACAATGTTTCATTTATGGGATTACCTAATACTTTGTATTAAGACGAAGCGTGAGAGAATAAAAAGAAAGCATTTGTAATCAGATGGAGGCAAAAACAGTGAATGGAGAAAGGACTGATGAAACAGTACTGATAAAATTAAACAAAAAATTGAGAGAGAAAACATCAATGAAAGAGAGAGAGAGAGAGAGAGAGAGAGAGAGAGAAGAGAACAGAAGAAAAAGAAAATGAAGAAGAAGAAGAGAGGGCATGGAAAGATGTAGTAAACAAGAGAAAACAATGGAAAATCAAAGAGTAGGCTGAAAAAAAAAAACAACAAAAAACAAAAACAAAAAAAAAACAACCAGAGAATAAAAGTCAACGAATGTTACAGCATTGAAACAATCGACAGAAAAAAAATGAACCAACCAAACAAAACAAACCAAAAAAACCCATGAGAGACTGACCACCGTGACAGAAAAATTAACTCAAAAGGGACAGCAACATTATTACCGAGTTATATCACTGAAATGAATGACAGTTGGAAAATCCCAGACTGACCAGCATCGGAGAAAGACTGGATGTCGTAGGTGAGATCAATGTTGGAAGTCTGGGTGGTATGAAAGACCAAGCCAATGAACCACTTGCACATGTACTGGCCCTCACTGAAACAGCGCACAAGGGTGTGGGTTGGGGGGGCGGGGGGGTGACATCAATCAACAAAACAAGTGAACAGGTCTTAGCTGTTGGTACAGACACCACTACCACAAACAGAAACCAGATAAGCTGAACATCTTGGATTGGCTATGAACAAAGGCAACTTTCTTGACGATTGTATCATAATTTTTAAAGGAAAACAGGCCTAAAACTATGAAATCAGTTTTATGACAGTTTTTTAAATGGAAGGTTATAGTCTAGTAAATTTGTCTAACAACATGATAAACTGTTTCCAAAAATGAGGGGAAAAACATTATCAAAGAGATATTGCATGAAATCTAAACAGCCTTGACTATTCATGTTCTCCTTTCATCAATATCCAATTCTCAGTTTGGCAGAAAACTTCAAAAGCATGCAAGTACTAAAGAAAAAAAAAAAAAGGCTGAGTA
>JADBJO010002509.1:0-2500 GCA_016801955.1 Conus betulinus
CTTATTCTCGTGAGCTGATTTCATTTACGAACACGTATACACATACAACAACCAAAACCTACTCAATCTCTCTCTCAATCTCGTCTCTCTCTCTCTCTCTCTCTCTCTCTCTCTCTCTCTCCCCTCCCTCTCTCTCCTCTCTCTCTCTCTCTCTCTCTGTGCTCTTTCAAGTGTGCATTTACAGACACCTATGTACACTCTCCACCATCCGACTTTTCCTGCTTTCACCCTAATCAAGAGTGTAAACCCTGTTATTTTCTCTTATTTCTTCGTTTTCAGCAAGATCATTACCACTCTGAATACTCTTTACAAATGACAGGTGGCAAGATCTTCACCACTCTGAATACCTCTTTACAAATGACAGGTGGCAAGATCTTCACCACTCTGAACACTCTTTACAAATGACAGGTGGCAAGATCTTTACAACTCTGAATACTCTTTACAAACGACAGGTGGCAAGATCTTCACCACTCTGAATACTCTTTACAAAGGACAGGTGATAATGCCATTTGCATTCCTCTATATTTGTAAGCTGTTCCTTAGAGCAGTCTCTATATCAGGTCTCCTTCCTGACAGCCCTCGGTTTTCATTCAACGCCTCTCTTGCGCTAGAATTGGATGAAGAGAAGTGATTGCTCGTTCATGTTCGTTGTCCTGAGTGTTGTGTTAACAAAGACCTAAGAGGTCGAAAACACATCGTGTTTTGTCTTGTGATTCGTTTTTCTAATTTTTTTTTTATGCGGAGCGTTATCAATAGCCTTTCAAATTTCTCTATATTAGGGGATTATTTTTTTTATAACATGATGGCGTCTCAGCACAACTGCGTCAATCGGTCGGCACTTACGTGCACACACATTCAGTACCTTCTTCAGGCTAGAAAAAAACTGTGTGAGAGCGTAAAAACTCTAAATTAGAATTATTACCCCTTGTTCAGCTAGAGCTAGGTTTACTTTGTATAGACACACGACATATCAGTCAGATGAATCGCACCCCTCGGTGAGACAGACTCGGCTGGGCTGGCTTTTTGCGCGCGGCACCCCCAAGATATCGAGCAGGTCCCCTACTAGCTCTCACCTCCTCCATCCCTCTCCTCCCCCCCCAGCATCCCCCTCAATACCTCCTTCAACCGTCCCACCACCCGCCCTTTCTTTTTTCTGTACTAGAATTCAGTCTCAGAGTCGTAGACTAGCTAGGATGTCCATCCGAAAAACAGCCTACGCAGTTCCCCCCCCCCCCCCCCCCCCCCCTACTCTCTCTCTCTCTCTTACACACACACACACACACACACACACACACCACACACACACACACACACACACACATTCTGTAACACACACACAGACAACGGATAGACTGACAGACAGACAGACAGATAGACGTATGCACAGCTGAACGCTCAGTCATCACCTTGAAGATGAGATCCACATCCCAAGGAACTCATCCGGTAATCAGCGATGCCGCCATCGTAGGTGACGAGTGCAGGCCCTTTATGGGCCCCTTTGGCACGAGAAGGATCCAGTTTTAAAACCCCGCCACCCGGCACACGCGAACCGCCCGTGCTCTGTGACCACACAGGTGTGGGGAGAAGAGTGAACCCAAGAACCCAACACTTCATGTGTAGCCCACATCACAAACAACACACACTTCGTCAAATAACACTGACCCATTTTAACACCCAAGATATATAAGAAATGTATTCTGCGTGTCTGTGTTCTTGCACTTTAGCCAAATCTGCAGTTTTCGTCTGATCTCAGACTTAAGATGTGACTTATTCGCGTTCTGGGCAGAGCAAACGTTCAATGCTTACGTGCCAGACGATCGCTTTTGTTCACGCAGCAATATTGCGAAGCGAAGTCATATCGGAATTCGAAGCTGGCCGAAGAGAAATAATAAGCGTGATCAGACCAATCTCATAATGGTCAAAGGCAACTGTCACTATCGGAGTTAGCTGAGTGCTGGAGGTGGAAGACGAGGGAGATAAGAAGGGAGGATTAATATCATTCCTAGTATATTGTGTACCTGTGTGTGGAGGGTGAGGGGACGAGGAGAACTATGGGAACTCTCTCTCTCTCTCTCTCTTCTCTCTCTCTCTCTCTCTCTGTTTCGCTGCAGTCGCCTGCCGCCCCCCTCAGCAGCACTGACCCAGCATGTTCCGGTACTCCTGGTTGGCGATGTCTACAGGGGCCACAGAGGTCAGGTGGGGAGTGGTGAACCCTGCTGCCCGGGTCATAACAGCCAGGCTGTCACTCCTCATGGCTCCGGCGATGCCTTCGGCTGTCCACACACACACACACACACACACACACACACACACACACACACACACACACACACACACACACACACACAAACACACACACAAACACACGCGCGCGCACTCGCGCGCAAACACACACACACACACACACACACACACACACACACACACACACACACACACACGCACACACACACACACACACACACACACACACACACACACACACATTTTAAAAACACTT
>JADBJO010002509.1:12500-15000 GCA_016801955.1 Conus betulinus
AAGACTGAAGGAGTAGTACCCTCTTTCATCACAGAATACTTCATCCATGACGCAAAAGAATTAGTTATTGTGAAACTTGTGCAAACTTGAGGAAGGAGAATCTTCGCTCGCCGTCCACGCGTGATCGCATCAAGGAGTCAGTCGGTAGCTTCCCTTGAGACTTCGGTAAAGTCCGTATGCCTTCGGAATGCTGTGTTCGGGCGTCCAGCTGGAACTGACGTGGTAAAAAGAACTTAGACGGATTGGGCCGGGCTGTGGCTGTGGACGGGAGGGTCGGAATGAGCGGTGTGGGTGCTCTGCCACCGAGGTGGCACAGAAGATATTCTCCTGTCCACAGTGAAGGAAGGTCAATTCACTGACGCCCTCATAAACGACCGATGCCACCAGTAGGCCTATACAGTAAACTGCATGAAGTCTGGATTCAAACTTTGGGATGAATGCGGAGGTGTGGTGCTTATCACAGCACTGAAAGCGCGCAGAAAATAAGGCAGAAATAAGGCATTCCAGCTTATCTGCTTCCATTCGGACTTCCGCTGAAAATTGTTAATTCCCCTTCCCCCTCCTTAGTAACTAGCTGACTAACTATCTAATTGAATAAACAAGTATTAGATAAATAAATCAGTAAACAAATAAATAAATCAGTAAATGGATAAGTATATACAACAGTCAACAAATCAGTGAATCAATCAGTAACTAAATAAATCGGCTCATTCTAAGCTAAGAAGAATACAATGAGAAAATGTCAACGCTCCTCGACGATACAGGGAAACCCAGTGCCATAAATATTTAGACAATTATTCCAGTGGTCGTTATAAAAAGAGTGGCGGGGACAGCATCAGTATAGATGAATAAATCAGTAAAACAAATGAATAAATCAATAAAATGATAAATAAATAAATCAGTCAATCAATCAACCAACCAATCAATCAATCAACCAATAAATCAGTAAATAGATAAATCGTCTCATTGTAAGCTAAGAAGAATATAATAAAATAAATGTAAATATACAGAGAAACCTAGTACCATACATATCTAGACAACTATTCGAATGATAATCATAAAAAGAGTGGCGGGGACAGCATCAATTCTGGAATAAATTACAAGACAGAGTTTTACATATGTCATCCCATTGATTTTGGCATTGACGCCTTCCCTTTTCATTTGCACTTTCTGGCACCATGTTCCCTTCATTCATTCTCTTCGTCTTGGACACACTCGTGCTCCCATACATTTTATCCCTGTATCATTCCTCCCTTTCCATGTCCTCCCAGACTTACACAATCAGGTCAAATTCACCAGCACGGAAGTTCGTTTCGTCCATATGCTCGGCGTTGAGCACGCGCGAACTCAAAATTGGGTTCGCCATAGCCCCACTTCTTCCAGTGATATTCTGAGTGCTCCTTGGCTGTTTGGATCTGCGCATAGAATGGAGAGAGACTAGCCAAAATGGGACAAGCACATTTAAAAGATGGTAAGAGCAGAGGGGAGGATGGGAGGTGGGGTGGGGGGGGGGGGGGACACAGAGGAAAAGGAGGGTGAGACAAAATCAGAATATTCCAAGTAAAAGAATGAAAGACAGATAACAATGGACGGTTTCGGAGACCAGAGTTTATCACGAGGCTAAACATCAAATGTTAATTTCACATTCTCATATCCCCGAGTGGTAAGATATTCACCCAAAAAAAAAACAGTTGCCCGATTTTCAAATCCAAGGGGTGAAATACCCTCATTGGTGTTTCTGTGATGAGTCATTTTAAAAAGAAGGATTTATTGAAAGCTGAGATGTTTACGACATAAAACACAAATCTTTCACTGCAAGTCACACGAAGATGTTGTTCCGAAATTTTCCACCTGTTGTGATACATTGTTGTTGTTGTTCTCTCCAACAGAATCAATCTCTATATTTTGCTGTGATGAGAAAAACAACAACAACAACAACAAAACCTGTCACACCCACCCAAAGAAGTTGTTCCATCTGTTGAGATATGTTTTTTTTTGGTCTCCGATAGAATCAATCTGCGTGTTTTGATGTGTTTAAAAAACAACTGTGACCCACCAGAAGAAATTGTTTGCGATTAGTGTTTTTCTCTCAGGAAATCACTGCTTTTGGTGGTGGGGTGAGGTGCGGTGGGGGTGATTTTAACCTTAATTGTTCAGTATATAGTTCTAAACTGACTTTTATCTATTTCTCACACTACCTCCGTGATGGTCTGGGCTAGAAAAATAAGTTGATGTAGGTGAAATTATAGTAGCAAAACATACCAGTGAATGGGATGGAAATGTACACAACAAACAAGCAAACGAAGATATAAGCAAAACACCGGAAGAAAAAAACACATAAAACCGAAAGTCTGCAGAGAAAAACTTCATCCTTTTCTGTTTTGTTTGTTTGTTTGTTTGTTTGTTTCAGTCTTAGAACCAGAGAAAAACTTCATCCTTTTCTGTTTTGTTTGTTTGTTTCAGTCTTAGAACCAGAGAAAAAACTTCATCCTTTTCTGTT
>JADBJO010002509.1:17500-25000 GCA_016801955.1 Conus betulinus
GTAAGGATTGGAAGGGGGGGGGGGGGATCTCATTTATATTCGCCATTGCTAGCTCAAACAAGTAACAAATAAACGCAGTTTTGCTGACAAAGAACTTTTTGGTATAACCATTTAAATACATCACTTTTATGGAAATCGGTTAAAATCAATCATTTGGTGAACTAGACTTGTACTTGTTTCCAAAGGCAATTTCTCCCTCGGTTATAATACAATAGAATAAGACCGCCACAACTGTAAACAACACAAACCACAATGGGTAACTTTGTTACCTCTTCTTGGTTGCTCGGTGTACGTAGCAAGGCAAGAAGAATCAATATTTCTGGGGGCCGGAATAGCCTAGTGGTAGAGCGCCGGACTCGTAATCTTGGGGTTGCGGTTCGAATCTCCGCCGGGCCGTTTCGGTACAGGGGGATATTTCCCTCGGAGTTAACATTGGTTTTGACTCCATTTCCCATACAGTCCTTCCAATGAGACTAGAAACCGAGGTTCCGAGTGTGAACGCACGCATAACATCTTGCACACACGTAAAATCCCATCACCAGCTTCCGGAAGAGAAGGCAGTTTGGCCGTTGGTATGGATGACACGTTACACATAGCATGTACCTTCCCCGAAGATGGAGTATGGCTGCCTTAATGGCGGAATAACAAACGGTCATACACACAAAACTCCACTCCCTTTGTTGGGTAGATGGGATTAATTCATGCTTTGTCTATACAGAGAGAGTCCGCAGGAATATCAGCCTGCGTACGCGAAAAAAAAAATCTTAAATTCCATCTAACCACTTTTCAAGCCTCCTGTAAAAATCACTATCAATACTATATGGCTACAATAACATCACTATCAATACTATATGGTTAAATAACATCGCTATCAATACTATATGGTTACAATAACATCGCTATCAATACTATATGGTTACAATTATGGCTATTATTAAAACATTAATATACATATGATGATTATTGATATACCTGTTAGATTCCATCCTTCCCATAATTTATACCTTCCTTCTCGTTTTTCTTCCTGTCCTCCCCTCCTCCCTTTTCTTCCTCCCTTCCCTTCGTATTAGTATTAGTAATACTATTATCAATACACTTATCAATAGTCCTGTTTATTATTATTATTACCATGAATACTAATAAAGCGCCTAACCTCGGCAAGAGATCAAGCTCTAAGCGCTTTTTACACTCGTTTAAACATACCATTATCATTTTTTTTTTTTCTAACTATATGTCTATATCATACTTTTATTACCAGTACTATTATTACCATTACCGTTACAAACAGTTGTTAGCATTATCATCATTAGCAGGAGTACCATTGTTAGTATTGATATTACCATCATTGCCATAAACATCACCATCGTCATCGCCACTAAGACTGTTGCCACGGCAACCATGCTGTTTGACAATCCTCTAACCCGTTCTCCTTTCTCCCATACTACAACTACTACAGCTATATTGTCACCAAAAGTGGTAGCAGTCCTCTCTTCATTATTATCATTATTTTCATCAGTCATATTATTATCATCATCATTTACTACATCGACTACATCGACTCACACAGTTGTCTGCTTCCTGACAGCCTCGTTTTCATTCAACGCCTATCTTGTGCCGAGTTGGATGAAGAAAATAAGTGACCGCTCGTTCATTTTCGTTGTCCGGAGTGTTGTGTGTGTTGTGCCTGAAGAAGACCTAAGAGGTCGAAACGCGTCATGTTTTGTCTTGCGATTCGTTTGTCTACGTTTTTTGGCGGTGCGATATTCATAACTTTTCAAATTTGTTTAGATTTCCGCCTGCAGTCGGCTCACTTTGCAACTAGATCTAATGACATGCCTTAAACACGGTGAATATTTAAGTTTAATACCCCTCCAGTTATGAGGCGATGGGATCTAAACCTGATTTTGACCCCAACTATTCTGAAACAGAAATCATTCTTCTGGCTGGGACTACATGGAGTAGTAAGTCTGAAAAACTTTTTGATCAGAACTTGCTCGATCTTCTGCATTCTTTGTTAGAACAAAGACAGTCAGCTAAGCTTTCAGGATTTTTTTTTCTTTAAGGAACGGTTTATTTATTTATTTACTTACTTATTTAGAAAGAGACGGGGTTAGATTCTCCCAAGGACATAGACAAACAAAGTACAGGACAAGACAAAATGCATTTCGACCTCTTGAGTCTTCTTCAGGCAAGAACAAATAACATTTAGGACGGTGAAAACGAAGAGCGAGAAACCACTTATCTCCTCATATTCGCGCACGATCAAAATGGCCGCCTGACGGAAACGAAACCACCCAGGAGGGGACCATGGGAGAGGAAATAGTGAGGGGGAGGTGGGGGTGGGGGAGGGAGGGACAGTGAAACAATGGGGTTTGTAGGTTGTTTTGTAGAATGGTATGATATAATAGTGACGGTAGTGATATTAGTGGATTCATTATAGTGCTTAGTGGGGCCAAAAACAAACAAACAAACAGAAAAACAAACAAAAAAATTTTAAAAAGTAAAAAAATACATGAAAATAAATGCATAAATAAACAACTAGATTAAATGAAATAATTAAATAAATAGATAAATAAATAAGCGACTTTAATGGGTGGTGATTGTGATGTAGAGTGGGTAGTTGTATGTGGGAGTGTGGGTAATACTAATAATGATTGGAAGGGGGTGATAAGGTTTCGTTGGGGGGGGGGGGGAGAGAGAGAGAGAGAGAGAGAGAGAGAGGAGAGAGAGAGAGAGAGAGAGAGAGCTCTCATATCTCTCCACCCACACATTGTTTACGTACGTATGCGTGGCGTGAGGGAGGTGTTGGGTTTGGAAAGTCATGCAAACATGTTGTTGAAACTGTGGGATGATGTGCATTGTAGCAGGTGAAATAATGTGCTGGCATTAATATGATCCCGTTGGTTGTGAAGAGATAGAAATGATCAATGAGAAACGGGGTATCGTGTTTAACACACACACACACACACACACACACACACACACACACAAAGGGGGGGGGGGGGGGGGGGCATGTAAACGGTATTGTGGGTGAATTATCATCACAATGAAACTAACTGTGGAAGTGAAAAATAGTGTTGCTATTAGCAGGTAGTGGCAGCCAAAAATATTCTTACTGTATATAATGTTACTTTTGCCTTTTTCTAATAGACACTTTCAAAAGAAACAAAACAAAACAAAAAATACTGTTCTACCTTATTTAGTTCCAGAGAATTGTTATTTAAAGTTTGACATTTCCAAAACGTTAGTCAAAATGGCGATTTGGAGCAACTTTGAAGACCTGGAGCAGCCAAACAACACAAAACACACAGCTCATTTTTTTTTTAACAAACTTATAGACCTCAACATGTACTCACAGTAAAACAAATACACATACCAATAGGACCATAGTTTTTCTTCAGCGACAAGCCCAAAATGACTATTTTCACGTTTAAAACACCTTTGCAGATTGTACTATTTTTGAGGTTCTGTAATTTTAACAAAATTATTTGAGGCTCATATTTTCTGTCATTGTTTCAGTGTACTAAAAATGTAATGCAAGTCCAATTTTTTTTAGGCGCATAGGGAGTTCAAAATTATGAAATATGGAGGCTTACTTTTGCTAAAAATGTGCAAAAAGTGCAGCGACGGACCATATTCACAACAAATATACAATAAACTGTCATAACTTTTGAACCACCCCCAGATACTGCCTCAATATTTGGTACTGTGATGTATATTGATAATTCCAATAAGTACATGCAATTACATTTTTTTTTTTGCCTAATATTACCAGTTTTTTACTGTTTCAAAATGGCCGCCAGATGACCTGAAATGCCATAAGTGTCAAACATGTGCAAGTCTTGAAGACAAGAATCAATAGAAAGTTGCCTAAAACCTTAGTGTTGTCTATCTGGAGATGTGTTTCCTTTCATATGGTCAATAATAAGAATATAAAAAACCAGTTTTTACAAGTCAGACTATGTAATATTTACGAGATTTTCCTGTTTCACAATGGCCGTTATTTTCAATTTCATATTTTCAGTTAGAAAAAAATCTTTGAAAATTTTTCCCCTCTGAGGTAGGTTTCATGGAGTGGTAAAGCATCAAATGTCTACAAACAGAGCTCTGAAGTCCATATGCTTCTTCATGAGCAAATCCATAGTTTCAGCGTGCCATGTTCTGCCTGAAGATGAGAGGATGGGAGCAATGCTGATGTCCTTCCCACAGGCAAACAGAAAGCCTCTATGGACCTTCCATTTGTCTGCAACTTTGGGCCAAGCAAATGCCGTCTTCCTAATGCTGCACCTTCTCCATGACATTGATTTTACCCTTTTCTCCATCACCGTGTGGATTTGGAACAGTTGAAAGATTCAGGAGACGGGCTTTGGGAGCGTGGGGCACCCTGATGAGGGTCTGCGCTGGGGTTTCTTTGAGGATGGGGAGCAGGATCATGGGGGGTGGGGGCCGAGGGGTGACGACCAGCGTTTTCTTGACGGGAGAGAGGAGCCAGGAGCGATGACTCTGATCAGGATTTGGAGCGATGTGGGTGGGTGCTGAAATGAGTTACTTCCAACCGCTGTGCAGGTCAGAAGTTGCTGACACAAAGTTGGTAGCAGGGGGGGGGGGGGGGGGTCAAATCAGGGTGGGGGGGTTGGCGCAATGGGGTCCTGCAGGAGGGGGGGGAGGGTTGGGGGGGGGGGAAGAACACCGACGACAATTTCACAGGTGTCTGTCCTAGCAGGACATTTGGGGTAGCGGTGAAGCCGGATTGGAGGTGGATACCCCAAGGATTTTCTGGCTAAAGATCTTTGTGAGGATTCTTGGCACTCAGCAGGCCTGGGGTGGCTGAGTACGGGGCGTGGGTGGGGTTGGCCCAATTGCAGGAGTGGAGATTTTTTTTTTTCTTTCCAAGAAAACCACCACTGTGGTACTGAATGGCAGCTCATAGGCTACAGCCTGATCTGTTGGTGCGCGTGTGCGATACATGACAGCACACGGTTGACATCAGCTGGGTGGCCAGCCGGCCGGGCCGGTGGGGGCGTATGAACTTGCAGGGATCTGCCTCACTAGCTTCCCAATTGATTGATTAGGGTGTGGCGGTGGGTATCCTGTCTGCTTCGAGCCAAGCTGCTGGTGCTTTGTTTGGTTTCTGCTGCCGGGGTTGGGGCTGTTTTTGGTGATAGCTGCGCGCCACTGATGTCAGAAATTATGCAAATGAACAAAACCCAAAACCAGACACACACACCCCCAAACTCGACTGTGGAGTCTTCTGGTCGTGCGGGGGGGTGGGGACGCAACAGAGAAGAATGGGGTGGGTGTTTGGGGCATCTGGGAGGGCCGGGCCGCTGCCGGACACGCTGCTTCCGAATCTGAGAAGCTTACTCAGAGAGAGCGAAGTGGAAGATGGTCACTTTTTCCTGTGTTGGTGGGTGTGGGTTTTTTTTTTTTTTTTTTTTTATTGGGTGGTTGTTTTTTTTTTGGGGGTGGGGGGTGGTTTTTTTTTTTCCATGCTCATTTTGGGGCGGCTAACAATACAGGAGAGGTGGGGGGTGGGGGGGGGGGCGGGGCGGTGGTTCTGTGCTTGTTGTGTGTGGTATTGGTGGGGATGTGTGCTGTGGGTGGGTGCAAGAGATTGGGTGGGGGGCTGGTGGGGTGGGTTTTTCTGTTGATATATTTTGGACTTTGTAACGGGGTCTGTAAGGGGGTGTTGGGGTGGTGGGTGGGGTGCCGGGCCCGCGAGGGATGAGTCACCGGGAAGAGCAGGTTGCGAGTTGCTGGGTTTTGGGGGTGGATCTGGGTGTTGTGGTTGGTCGTGAGGGTGTGGTGTTGTGGGGTGTGGGCTCTGAATTATGCGTTGTACTGTTATTGCGAGTGGGGGTGTGGGGCGGTGTGTTGGGCTCATGTTGGTTGGGATTCTTAGTTGGTTGTCGTCTCTGGTGGTGGTGTTGGGGGTGGGAAGGGGGGTGGGGGGGGGGGGGCCCCCCCGGGGGCCCAGAACAAGACACAGACACCCAAGGTGGGGGGGGGTGGTGTTGGGGAGGATAATGGGTGGGGGGCCCGGGAAAAGCACAAGCAGACAATAAAAAAAGGGTGTGTGTATGTGTTGTGTGTGTGTGTGTGTGTGTGTGGGTGTGGGTGGGTGGGGTGTGTGTGTTGCTTGGCCACTTGTCAGTACACACTAGGTTAAGCGACATACCTGTTCAGTCATTCAGTCATGCTTGCCTGCTCATGCACCTACAATATAGGATCTTATGAATTCACGCAGGAAAACGAAGAGGGGTGTATGTTAAATTGTTTTGTGCTGCTTAATTTGAGCATGTGGGTGTCTGCCTTTTGTGGCCAACCTCTGTTTGTTTGAGTTTGACGAGAGAGAGGGATAGAGAAGGAGAAGAGAGGGGTAGGAGTGTGTGTGAGAGGGGTGATTGGGTTGTGGTGAGTGGGGGGTGTATGGGTTGGTGCACAGGGGTGTGTGTGTGTTAGGGTGGTAGGGATTATTTGTTGGTGGGAGGGGGTTGGTGGGGGTGGGGTGTGAGAGGGGTGTGTGTTGTTGGAGTTTGGGGGTGTGGTGGTTGGGGGGGGTTGTGGGGGTTTGGGGGGGGTGGGTGGGGTGGTTTGGGTGCGAGGCGCGGGGACGTAAACATGCATTGGTTGTTGGGGGTGTGGGGTGGTTGGGTTGGGTTGGTGGGGGTGTAGGTTGGGTAGGGGGGGGTGGTTTTTTTCTTGTGGGGCGTTTTTGTTGTGGTGGGTCATGGGTGTGTTGGGTGGGGTGTGTTGGGTTTTTGGGTGGTGGTCAGGTTGTGGTGTGTGGTTGTTGTTGGTGGGTGGGGGGGGGTGGTGGTGGGGGTGTTTTTGGGTGTTGTTGGTTGTGTGTGGGGTTTGGGGGGGTTGTTTGTTGGTTTGTGGGGGTTGTCTGTGGTTGCGGGTTGGTGTGTGTGTTGGGTGGGTGGGTTTTTTGTGGTTGTGGGTGGTGGGGGTTTTTGGTGTGTTTGGCTGGGGGGGTGGGGTTGGTGGTTTTTGGGTGGTGGGGGGTTTGGGGGGGGGGGTGTGTTTTAATTTTTGGTTTGGTTTTGTTTATTGTTGGTGGGTGTGTGTGTTGTTGGTGGGTTTTGTGTTGTGTGTGGTGGTTTTTGTGGGTTTGGGAAAAAAAACATTTGGTTGGGGTTTTTGGGTTGGGTTTTTGTCCCGTTGTGGTGGTGTTTTGGTCTTTTGTGGGGGTTGTTGGTGGGTGTTTTGTGTGTTGTGGTTGGGGGGTTGGTGTTTTGGTGTTGTTAGTTTGTCGTGTTTGTGTGTTTTGGGTTGGTTGTGGGGGGGGTTTTTCGTTTGGGGGGTGGGTGTTGGGGTGGTGGTAGGTGTGTGGGTGCGTTTGCTTGGGTGGGGGGTTGTGTGGGTGTTTTTGGGTTTTGGTTTTTTTTCCGACCAACATGGTGGTTTTTTGAAAACGTGGAAAAAAAAATGTTGTAATGGGGGGTTCGTTGTTTGGGGGTGGGGGTTTTTTGGGCGTGGGTGGCTGTGGTGTGT
>JADBJO010002509.1:30000-32500 GCA_016801955.1 Conus betulinus
TAACATTGTCTGCAACTTCTGTAATTAGTAGTGAAAAGATTAGGGGGGGGACAGTAAGCACCCTTGTTTCACACCTGTGTGTGGCATTCAAAGAATTCTGTTAGTTCAGTTCCATGTCTTACACATGCTTGTACTGTTTTATAGATAGCTTTTAACATGTTAATCATCTTCGTAGAATTTTGTGTTTTTGTAGGATTTCCCAAAGTTTTTCTCTATTTACTGTATCAAAACTTTTCTGGTAATCGATGAAGGCTACATATAACTTACTTACTTCTTCTTCTGCCGTATAGGCAGTTACTTATCATAGATGTTAGTGTGAAAATATGGTCTACTGTGGAGAAATCTCTCCTGAAGCCTGCCTGTTCTTTGCTAATTTTACTTTCTGCTTCTGCCCAATCATATAGTCTTCTATTTAATATTGCTGTGTAAATCTTGCTTATGATGCATAATAAGGATATTCCTCTATAGTTTCCTGGATTCTGTCTATCTCCCTTCTTGTGTAGTGGTATGATCACCGCCCTTGACCATTCTATGGGGAAATAGCTATCTTGATATAACTTATTAAATAGTTTCGTTAAGAATGGCACTATATTTCGTGCTATAGTTTTGAGAAATTCAGGAGGGATTTCATCAATGCCTGGTGATTTGCCTTTTTAAAATTTTTCTGTAGCTGATCTTACTTCGTTTTCGGTTATCTCTTCATCTAATCTTGTACATGTATTTCGTTTAACACTTCTCTTCTTGTGGTCCTTCTTCTCTATCGTTTAGTATTTCTGTGTCTTGTGGATTTCAAGATGCTTTCGAAATGCGCTTTCCACTGTGTAGTATTAATAGATGGTAATGTGCTCTTCTTTCTTCTAACACTTTTTATGGTGCTCCAGAAAATTCGGCTGTCCTTGCGGTTTTGTACTAGTGTGTGTCGTATGGTTTGCTTTTTATGCTGTTTTTTCTTTTCTCTAATTGTTTCTTTGTATACTGCTCTCTTGTTCCTATAAGCCTCTCTCCTTTTTTCATAAATGGTTGGGTTTTTATCCTTTTTCGTCCATGTCAGTCTATTGAGTGCTTGTTTCGCTTCTTTTTTTTTGATTTGGCATTTTTTATCATACCAGTAATTTGTAGTCTTATGTTTTCCTCCTATACCTATTGTTCTGTACATGTCCCTTCCCTGCCTCTTTAATAGCTTATTAAATCTGTCTATACTCGTATCTACATCTCTTTCTATTTCTTCTGTTATTTGCGCCATTATTGTTTTGCCTCTTCCGATTCTATGAACTGGACATACTGTCGTTGTTTTCGTGGGATCCCACTTTAGTTTCTTCACGTAAGATTTCTTGCCCTCGTTCTCTTGTGCGTTAGACAGTGTGCTTTGTAATTCCATCAAAATAGGCATATGCTGAGCTTCAACTCTCTCTACTATCTGACACTTGTTCACATTTTCTAACAGTTCAACAGAACATATATAGTAATCTATAATACTGTTACCCCTTTCGGAATAAAAACGTGTATGCATCGTCGAACTTTCTCATGCAAAGACCATTTAGTGGAGTTACATTAAACGTTATACAAAATTCAATTAGTTTTGCCAAAACCATTTGTGTGGGGATCTTTAGACCTACGTGCATACATGTCCAGCTCTCTTCCTGTAATGTCATTTTCATCATCGATACTCAAGCTCCATTTCCGATACGAGCATTGAGATCTCTCCTCCAATGATGTAATGGAAGTTATTTCCTTGTTCTGTTTGTGCAAATATATATTGTTCCATTAATTCCAGTGTGCATGAATAATCTTTGTCAGAATATTATCGGCTATCTACTGGATGTACATACGTACCTATAAACAAATGTCTTTTTCACAATGCAATAGATTTTTCATTAACTTCACACAGAGTACATTTTCCATGTCAGTATTTATCAGTTGGACATATTCAGATAATTCTTTTTTTTATCAGCAGGATTGTTCCCCCTGAGGGTCTTCCCATTCTAGTAAATTTGACCGCTGGACAATGTACTTGCAAAAAATCATAGAATTCTAATTCAAAATCGAAAAATTTAGAAGTATATGTTTCTGTTAAAGAGCACAGATCAAAAGATGTGATAAATTCTAAAAAGTCTGTTCCGTTAATTTATCTAATAACACCCCCCCCCCCCCCCCCCATTCCAACATGCAAAAGATAGGTTTCTTTTTCCACTCTCGTCTTCCTTTCTTCTCTTCTTTCCCACTCTCTTCCTCTCTCTTTCTCACACTCGAGTCGTATTCTGGTGTCTTTTCATTGTTCTCTAGAATTCGTGTGGTCTGTAGTCCCTGTGTACGGCCGTGGCCTACCCTTCATTTCTTACTTTTCCTTTCCTTCGTCGTTGCATTCGTGCGTGTGCTACTGGTTGTTTTACCGGGTGCCTTCGTGCTACAGGTGTGTGAACGTGAAGCTTTGTTTGTTTTGCATTGTCCTCCCTTCTCTCTCTCCTCCCCCCCCCCCCCCCAGCTCTGCCCCCCTCCTCGC